>PVHX01017668.1:0-39277 GCA_004024805.1 Geosciurus inauris | reverse complement strand
TAGAAAGCCTGGCTTGATGAGCAATTGAAGTATATTAATATCTTAAAGAGACATTGAAGTTCCTTTCAGTGGAGTGTGGATTACTGCAACAATAGAGAAAACACAGTAGTCCTCCCTTACCTGTGGGAGGTATATTCCAATATCCACAGATGGATCTCTGAAACCAGGGAGGGTACTGAATACAATTCATACTGTTTTTTCTATACATACAGATAATAGGGTTTAATTTATAAATAAGAAACAGCAAAAGATTAACAACAATAATTTAAAACAGGATCAAATAATTAAAACGCTGTAATGTATTGTCATGTGAATTACAGTCTCTGAAAACACCCTGTATTGCTTCTATAGTACTCATTCTTCTTTTGATAGTCTAAGATGCTACAAAGCTTATGCATGATATGAAGCGTGGTGAATGACACAGGCATTTTCACATATATGAGTCTCATTTGAACACAAGCACTGTGATTTCATGTCAGTTGATCTGATAACCATAAGGCTGTTAAGTGACTAATGGGTAGGTAATGTGCACAGCCTGAATATACTAGACAAAGAGGAAATTCACATCCTGCGCTAGAAAGAGCAGGATAGCATGAGATTTTATTATACCATTTGAAATGGCATAAAATTTAAAATTATAAATCATTTGTTTCTGGAAGTTTCCATTTAATATTTCCAGAACGTGGTTGACCATGAATAAATGAAACTATGGGAAAGAAAACCACAGATAAAGAGAAACTACTATAAACATATAAAATAATTTATATGGTGAAGGGGTTGTCATTTTTATACCTAAAGTAACTAACATAATAAGGATTTCTAAAACAAAACAAAACATTAAAAAGAAATATTTTGAAGATTTTATGTAAATGGATTTTGTGAAATAAAAACAAATGTGATGAAATGAGCATTTGCTAAACAAAATGAGAAATGTTTTTTATATTTTTTTTATTTGATCTTTAAATGTAATCCAAACACTACTTTTCATAAGAAAAAAGTTCAAATATACATAGCCTAAGTTGTCTACATCAAAGGTTTTTTTAATATTGATTTAACATTCTGTAATAAACTAATTTGTTAGTGATTATCATACTAGTTCTTCAAATTAATTATATGAGATCTAGGCTTTACATTGAAATCCATGCATTTTTTGGAGGGGAATTGGTTGCTTATATTGGATGGATAGTTTGAAGATATTACATTGTCTAAGTCTATAAAATAAATGCGTGTGCACTATGATTTAATTTTTTAATAAACTAGATTTCAACTAATTTATAAAATATTCTATAACATCTTCAAAAGACAAGATAATGATTTTGAATTATGAATAATTCATGATTTAAAAAATAATTTAACTTTTGAAGCAAATATTTCCCAAAAATTATGTGTGTGTATATATGTGTGTATATATATAACTAATATAGCTATACATATATATTAGCTTAAGACATCTTTTTAAAATACTAAGTCTATGAGAAAGTGTTTCTGAAATTACTAATAAATGTATTCCAAGTAAATTTATAAAATATATGCTATTTTAAAGACGATTTCTGCCTATATCAAAAGCAACTAGCTTATATTCTGCAAATATATCTTAAATGACACTCAGACACTGAATAGGAAACCTTTTTTGACAAAATCAAAATGCAAATGAAATAGATATAAAATACAATATGCAATTCAGTTTAAATACAATATGCAATTCAGTTTAGTTCATCTGCATTGCAAACCTAGGTTACCATGATTATTAACATTGACTATTCCACACCCAATTCATGACATTTAAAAATCTATGTGATATCTTCTTCACCTAGAATACAAAAATGAAAAATTTTCAGTGTGTAGGCCATATTAACATCAGTTTTTAAGTTCCCCTTAGTGTTACTGTGGAAATGAACCAAGATTAATCATTAAACTAATAATCAGGAATAACTCAGCCTATATAAACAAGTTCAAATAAAACTTCCCATCCCTCATCCAACTCCCCACTACAGTCAGTCTGGATTTAATAGAAAGCTGACAATTTTGGAATTTGGTAAGGATAAGGTGATTTGCAAAACAGAATCTGAAATTTCTTTATTCAACTTTATGGTTAGCTGAAAACTATGACCTAAAGCTCACCTTTGCTCCAAAGAATGGTTCATGAAGATGGAAGGGAAAAAAAATGTTTAATTTATATAGGTGATGTATCTAGGTCTAGCACAGAAATGCATATTAATTATATTGAGTATGGTATTTAAAAATCTAAGAGGCTAAATTAGATTGACAGATAATTGAGTGAAGAATCAAAAAAGTATCATAAAAATAAAGTTGCATGACAGATACGTTATTTTTACATTCCTGTGGACAAAATGTCTTTTACCCAACACAGCTGTAACTAGCCGCTGATCTGTGAAATCAAAATTCTTCACCAATCCCTCCAATATCTTGCCATATTAATTAGAAAGCTTCCCACTTTATGACAATTTAGCCAGTAAACATGACATCAAAACATAAGATTAACTGCTGACTGACAATTTGGATGATAAAAGTCACATTTGAAGTAGGAAAAACAAAATGACCAGTGAAAATTGTGAACTACACACATAGTGAGACCAAATCCATGTAACATCTTCAGAAGCCAAGATAATGATTTTGAATTATGAATAATTCATAGTTTAAAAAATAATTTAACTTTTGAAGTAAATATTTCCCAAAAGTTATATATATATGTTTCATATATGTATATATTATATATATTATATACATATATAATATATTATATACATATATATAATATATATGTATATATATATAAATATTCCAATAATACTTTTCAATCTATAGGCTTTTATGTTACATTTTTATTCATGCTGATATTTTCCTACAGAATAAATTTTTGACTGAGTTTTATCAATGACAAAATGACTCAGCTAATGACAAGTAATTTGTCAGTTTAGGAAAGCATTAGATTCAATGGCATGTAATGAAAATGTCAAAATAATAGTGGTTTTTTAAACAAAGTAGATATTCTTTTTCATTAAATAAAACAAAGACATCTTCAATATTTTTGTTTTATAACCATGATTTCTTGGGTTCCTTTTCAAAAGAACTCAGGAGACTCCTTGTAGTTTGCATAATAGGCATATTATATAGGCACATTGTAGTCAACAAGATATGCCCATTTCATTGAAATTCCACTTCCATGCCTTTCTCTAAATACCCCACAACACTTCCATTTGCAGCTCACCATCTAGAATTTGGTCACATGTCATTCCTAGTTATAGAGAGTTTTGGAAATGTGATCTTTTAGCTGCTACTTTATTATCTAAAAGAAAATGGAAGTTCTATTCTCAAGAATATGGAAATAGGATATTAGGTGAAAATTATTGTCTGCTGTAAATAATGTTTTGAGGTCATATAAAGCCTTTTTTCTCTTTCTTTCTTTTTTTTTTTATGTTACTGCATGCTAATGTTTTAAAAAGAAATTGTTGATCTCTTAGGTCAGTGACATGGCTGTTCATGTAATACTTAAGGAGCCTAGAGAAGATTCTACAAGAATGACAGCAACTGTTAAATTGGTTTTTCCCAGTCTAAATATCAAATTATGATGCTACTTTATAGTTAGCATATACCATGTCAAATTTACTGTATAAAAGCTCACTTACATTTATTAACTTTTTTAAATTTTTATTTACATTTTCCCTGAATTAGTACTGTTTGGATCCATTCTTCGATTTTTCAGGTGCAACATCACAAAAGATGATAACATTTAATGTAAGACCTAAGGAATGGCAATAGCTGGTTATGAACAAAAATTTTAAAAATTGTAATTCAACTGTGAATTATAGCCTATAGACTCAAGTAAGTGGGTCATGACCACCCATTAAAAAATAAGATAAAGTCTTTTTTTGCAATGGGTTTGCTGCCAAAACACAAGTACTGTGAAAATCATCTTTATATCAAAGCCAAAATGGGAAAGGAAAAGAGTCATGTAAACATCATTGTCATGGGACACATAGGTAGATTTGGGCAGGTCCAACACTACTGGCCTTCTGATCTACAAATGTGGTGGGATTGACAAAAAACCTCTGAAATTTTTGGAAAGGAGTCTGCTGAGATGGGAAGGATCTTTTGCAAGTATACCTGGATTTCAGATAAATTGAAAGCTGAGTGTGAGTGTGGCATCAACCACTGATATCTGCCTATAGAAATTTGAAACCAGAAAGTAGTATGTAACTATCAGTGTTGCCCTAGGACACAGAATTTTTCAGAAACATGATTACAGGCACATCTGAGGCTGACTGTACTGTCCTAATTTCTACTGCTGGTATTGGTGAATTTGAAGTTGGTATCTCCAAGAATAGGCAAATACATGAATAAGCCCTTCTGGCTTACACACCAGCTGTGAAACAACTAATTGTTGGTGTTGACCAAATGGATTTCACTGAGCCACCCTACAGTCAGAAGAGATGAGGAAATCATTAAGTCAGCACTTACATTAAGAAAATTGGCTATAATCCTGACACAGTAGCATTTGTGCTAATTTCTGGTTGGAATGGTAACAACATACAGGAGCCAAGTGTTAACATGCCTTATCTCAAGGAATACAAAATCACCCATAAAGATGCCAGTGTCAGTGGAACCACACTGCTTGAAGCTTGAGATTGCATCCTGCCACCAACTTGTCCAGCTGACAAGCATTTGCATCTGTCTCTCCAGAATGTCTATGTAATTGGTGGTATTGGTACTGTCCCTGTGAGCCAAGTGGACACTTACGTTCTCAAGAATGCAATGTGGTCACCTTTGATCCAGTCAATGTCACAACTGAAGTAAAGTCAGTTGAAATGCACCTTGAGTGAAGCTCTTCTTGGGGACAATATGTGTTGAGAGCTTCTCTGACTCCTCCTCTGGGTCATTTTGCTATTTGTGATCTGAGGCAGACAGTTGCTATGGATATCATCAAAACAATAAACAATAAGGCTGTTGAAGCTGGCAAGATCATCATGTCTGCCCAGAAAGCTTGAAAGGCTAAGCAAGCATTAACCCTACACCCACTACCCCCATTTTAATTAGTGGTGGAAAAACAACCTCAAAATGTTTTGTCTCAATTGGCCATTTAAGATTAATAGTAAAAGACTAGTTAATGATAACAATGTATTGTAAAACCTTCAGAAGGAAGGGATAATGTTTTGCAGACCATTTGGTTTTTTGAGTGTGGAGGTTTTATTAGTTTTTAAAATCAGTACTTTTTAGTGGAAACAACTTGACCAGAAATCTGTCACATAATTTTGAGACCTGTCAAAACAAATGTTTAATAAGAAAAAATAATAATAAAATAAACCATCTAATTGCACATATATGTATGATTTGCTTTTTTTTTCTAAAATTTCCTGTACTAAGTACAGAATATGGATTCTTTTCAAGAAACTAAGGAAATAAAATAGAAAAAAAAAGCAGAGATGTTACATATGGCAAAGACAAGGATACATATTGTTTTGTAAAATTTTCATTCTCATTTCAGTTTTACACACACATACACACAGTGGGTCACAGTACTGTGAGATATGGCCTTAAAGTTTTAAAAGAGTTTTTGGATAGAGGAAAATAGTAGATATAGAGATCATAAAGAAAAAAAAGTTTGAAATCTAAGGAATTAAAGGAGCTCATTGAGCCCCACCTCAGTGAGCACTGGGTGGGACACTGGTGGAATGGAGCATCTGTGTAAATGAGGTAGTTGGACATCAGGATGGAGAGGTTGGCAGGGCCTGCTCATGCATGGTGCATAAGTCATGGTCATGAGTTATAATGTTATTCTAGAGCATGGGGAAGTCAGTGGCCATTCTGCTTTCCACTTAACAAATATTGGCTCAGATATGTGACCTGAACATTGGAAAAAAATCAAGAGCAGAAGCAGGGATGATGCTATACAAACTACAGCTGTGGTCTAGGCAAGAGATAATAGTGGCAAGCTCACAGGTGGTAGTGATAGTTGGAGGTAGATTATATTGGGAAGAGATTAAAAAATGTGCACCACAGTAATGCCAATAATGTAATATCTTAACTAACCTGGAATTCTTTTCCTTTTCCCAATCACTATGCTCATGTAATTTGCATAAAATATGTAACTATTAAAATTTTATTAAATATATTTTCATGTCTTGACTCAACACGACTTAACTTCTTCCATTTATCTTCCTTCTCATATTCCTTCAGTTTTCCTTTCTGAATTTTCACAAAAATAAGCACTATGTTTAACATTGAAAGCACTATGAAAATAAAGTCATCATCCTTCATGAAACACCATGCAATGTAAGATTTAGATTCAGAATTTCACCTGACTCCACCTACCAACATTAGGCTGCAATTAGCTGTTTCCAAGACTAATTTAATGGTACCTCTAGAGTTATAGCATTCAAATTGTACATCCCTGTGTGAAGAGACACTACAGGTCAGTGATTGAAAATTATTTGTCCAAAATTTGCTTCATTTTACTTGTTTAATTTTTATTTTTCATTAGAACATGTTTTCTGATTTTTGCTAAGCAGAGTGGAAATAGCTTCCTTCACATAATATGTCAGAAATAAGGGGTGGGGTGGATTTCTGAGGAAATTGGAACTCTATTTCAATGTATCTCAGTACCTTTCAGTGAGTTTTACAGAATAAGCAACAATTTTTTCTTTTAATTTTACTGTAACTCATATGCACAAATGAGTAGAGAAATTTTCTAGGAGGGTTTAACATGTACAAATTACTTTACATTTTCTCTTTCCATCTTGAGCCACCACGTCTTTGGACCATACATCAAGATGCTTATGGATAGGGACATTTTATTTAATGGGGATAAGTTCTTTCCTCATTATGTATATGCACCCTGGTCACTCAAAAACTCATGCAAAACTTTAAATGCTCTGGACAGGGGAGAGCCAGCTTCATGTTTGCCAATCCAAATTCTTACTAATTCTCTTACTAAGAAAACCCAGTTTAACAATTTGTATATATGCTTTATGGATGTGGGTAGCAGTCATAATTTTGTGAATGAAATACACACTCATGTGTATGAATGTTCTTCCTGTGTATAGATTCTAACCAAAATTGTTTTTCTTAAAGCAAATTAACACCTTATTCTAGATATTTTTGACTTGGAATTTTGTGTCACTCCCATAAATTGAACAGAGGGAAGTTTCAGAGAGTGGTGTAGACACAAAGCATTAATAATCCAGATACCATAAATATCTCTTAGAATAATTTAAGAAAAATTTTAGAAATGACACCTTATGATTAATAATTATCACAAGTACAATTTTATCCTAGACAAGAGTAAATAACACTGGGCTCTGCTAATATGGACATATTTGAGCTACTCACAGAGATGATCTCAGAACAGTTCTAAATCTTGATATAGTGCATGGATATATGATGCTTTAATGAGACAAAATCCACTGCAGACAGGTCAACTTGGGGCTCCTCGTTGTCTAATTCACCAACTCCCACCTATTACAACTTAGTGCTGAAAAATCCATTACTCTCAGTTTTAATGTACCATATATTTTTATTGCACATCAATAAAAAACGTACAAGATAAGGTAAGCAGATAAATCTATGGCATTAGCACTATCTATATCCTTTATTCTTTTTATTCCTTGCTCATTTCTCATGGTGACACTATTTCCTTACATTAACATGAAATATCTGAAAAAAGTGATTAATCTTATTTCCAGTTGCTTTTGTTATATGCATTTTCAAAAGCAGGTATCGAGTTCTGCCTTCAAATTTCATTCATTGTTCCTTCTTTCTTGACACAAATCTCTGTTATTTTACCTTTATTATTATTTTTTTTAAATAGAAATTCCACTGATGGAATTTCCAATAAGCAAGTGCTCCAGTCTCAGTTTTGTGAGACAAGACTGCCACCTACTGGTAGAATAAATTGAGGTCACAGTTGGAATAAAAGTTTTCAAACACAGGTAGTAAACATATTGCTTTGTGAGCTATAGAGATATTGCTTTTAAATTAGTTATATCAAATTAAAAACTATAAAACATCATTATACATATGCATGTCATCTAAGTTCTATTTAAAAGGTAAAAGCTGGCTAATATCAACCAAGTTCAAGAAATTTAGTAAATTTTCAAACTGCTATTTTGATTTCAAAACAAATTGGAACCAGTCTGTCTGGATTCATTGCTATGAATAAGTATGCTCCAAAAGGATTAAGTTAATAACTAGATAGACCAAATACAGAAATATCAGGATAGCTTTAAACATTTGAAGTTAGAAATACATTGTCTTACAAGATGGTTCCATTATTAGTGTTTCTAAGTCTAGGCTAAATAAGTTTCAGTCAAAAATACAAACCAGTGATTTCTGTAGTAGATGTGATGCAGACGATGATATTTAAGATTCTTGTTTTTATTATCCAGACCTGTTTGTACACACTGGAATGTAGCATGAAAGTCTACCTAGTCATCCAGCCCCAAAACTTAACAAGGATCGGTAATTTCCAGCTTTCCCTTCTCTTTTCATTCATTTCTCGGGTAAGATTTTTTTCTTTTTTCTTTTTCTTTTTTTTAACTTTCCATCCAAAATGTGTCCTATATTTATCTTTTCACTTAAACTTCATTGCTACCCTTATCAAATCACCATCTTCCCACTGGACTATTGGGCTGTTAATTGGCCATCTGTGTTTACTATATTGCAATTCTAATAATCATATTCTCAATACAGAGTGATCTTTTTAAAAACTACAAATCCATGTCTAAATTGCATCATGAGCTGCTGAAGGGAAGAGCTTCAGTAATGCTGCTGGTCTTGCCAGCATGCTGTGCCCATTACAATTTCCTTATATTCTAAAAATGAACATCACATTCAGCCTCTTCATCTACACACACGTTTGTATTTAGAAAGCATGTAATCAGTCATTAAACCTGTGATTAAATTGATTACATTTGTGATATATTATACACATAGTCTCCAGATTTATGAATATCCTAGCAGAGAAAAATCTTACTTTTTATAATTGTAATTCCATAGAATTGCTCTCTAGGATTAACACAATTTTACTTGTTAGTTATTTGTCCTTAATTTTTTTCATTAAATAGTTTGACTTTATAAATTATAGCTAAGATATACTGGATATCCAAAATACAACAGCTTACTTGAGGTTAAATTGATATACAGTAAGCTGCATGTTTAAATAGTACAGTTGATAAATTTTGGCATGTTTACCCATGAAATCATGACCCAAACCAAGATAATGACCACCTCTCTAATCACCATGTTTCATCTAGCCCTTTTGTAGTCTATCTCTAGTTCCTTGCCACCTTCCCACGCCCTGCACAGACAATAGCTGTTAGCTTTCTGTTAATACAGATTAGTTTGCATTTTCTACAACTTTAAATAAATGAGATCATACAGTTTTTGAATGGCTTCTTTCATTCAATAAAATGATTTTGTGAATCACTCTTTTTGTAGCCTGTGTCAATATTCAGTTCCTTCCATTGCCCAGTAGTTCTACTGTATGGACAAGTATATAGTGTATCCACTCACTTCTTGGTACATACTGGAGTTGTGGTCTTTGTACATCTCTGCATTACCTCTACTGGTTTTTGTTTTCTTGTGTGAAGATATAGGAATAACATGTCTGGCTCATAGGGGTTGTGTATACTTAACCTATTAAGAAGCTGCCAGAGCATTTCCAAACTTCTTTCACATTCTAGCATCCATGCTTGATGTGATCAGACTATTTAATTTTAGTCATTCTACTAAGTATTTAGTGTTATCCCATGTGGTCTAGATTACTATTCCCTTAATAACTTATCAACATCTTTTCTTGAGCTTATTTCCTATCTGTTTATCTTCTTTGGTGAAGACTGTTCTCATAAATTCTGTTCATTTATTATTGATTCATTTTTCTATTTAATTTAAAAACAATTATATAATGTAGATATAGCTCTTTTATCATACATATTTATTGCAGATGTTTTTCCAAGTCTGTGCCTTATTCTTATTCTCTTAACAATAACTTTGAAAGGGCCTAAGTTTTTAATTTTGATGAGTCAGAATTAGTCAATTTGGTCTATTATGAATCATGCCTCTGATGTCATGTCTTTTTTTCCCCAAAGTATAAAAATTTTATTACCTTTTTTTCATTCTTAAGATTTGGTAATGTTAGTTTTGCCTTTATAAATTTACATTTGTATTTAAAATGAAGTGGAGTTCTCTAATTTGTTCTCATTTAAAGTTGTTTTGAGTTCTCTACACCCTTTGTATTTCTATATCCATTCTAGAACTGGTTTTCAATTTCTACCAAAAACAATGATAATAATAAGATTTTAATTAGAATTGAGTTGAATCTATAGGTCAATGTTGGAAAATTTGTTACCTTAAAATTTTTGAAAAATTTGACTTGTAAGTGCAATCACCTATTTATTTAGCTCTTCTTTAAATTCTTCCAATAATGTTTTGTAGATATGTGTTCAATTCTTAAGATGTTTTGTCAGATTTGCCTCTGAACATTTTATATTTTCAATGCAAATTTAATTGCATTTTTAATTTTTTTAGTTGTAGATGGACACAATACCTTTATTTTATTTATTCATTTTTATGTGATGCTGAGGATGGAACCCAGTGCCTCATACATGCAAGGCAAATGCTCTACCACTGAACTGGAACCCCAGCCCAAATGGTATTATTTATATGCTCTCAGGTTGTGCTTGTTTTTTGCTAACATATAGAAATGTAATCCATTGTGTTTAATGATGTTATTTTCTGAAAACCTACTAAAGTGGTTTATTATTTTTAATAGCCTTTTATAGATTCCATTAGATTTTTCATATACATTATTATGTGTATCATAAACAAACATATGTAACCAGTTGTAACCAGTTGTAATGTCTTTTATTCTTTTTTTTTTTCTCTTTTTACTGCATGGTCCAGAACTCTCAGTTGAATAGAGTGATAAGAATGAACATTCATTTCTTCTTTCCTTTCTTAGGAGGGAAGCATTTATTCCTTCTTAATAATATTATTCATCATTCATCAATAAATTCATCAATAATGAATATAATATTTCCAATAAGTTTGATGTTTGCTAAAGGATTTTCATAGATGATATTCACCAGGTTAAAAAAAAAGTTTCCATTTATTCCTAATTTGTTACATTGTTTTAAATAATAATGGATATTTGACTTTCTCAAAGGCTCTGTATACATCTGTAAAATAATCACATGGTTTTTAGTTATTTTTTTTTTTTGTACTGGGGATCGAACTCAGGGGCACTCCACCACTGAGCCACATCCCCAGCCCTATTTTGTGTTTTATGTAGAGACAGGGTCTCACTGAGTTGCTTAGCACCTCGCCATTGCTGAGGCTGGCTTTGAACTCACGATTCTCCTGTCTCAGCCTCCCTAAGTGCTGGGATTATAGGCTTGAGCCACCACACCTGGCTTGGTTTTTACTTTTTAGATCATTAATGTAATGAATTACATTTACTTTTCTCCATGTTCATATTTGCAGTTGAATGCATAACTCTCCTGATTGTTTAGATATGTGGTTGAATTTGCTGAATATTTTGCAAGTTGTGTGTGTGTGGAGGGGT
The DNA here is from genome assembly GCA_004024805.1 of Geosciurus inauris. NCBI lineage: Eukaryota > Metazoa > Chordata > Mammalia > Rodentia > Sciuridae > Geosciurus > Geosciurus inauris. The sequence continues at coordinate 27,699 of PVHX01017668.1, read as the reverse complement.
GTATTCTTGAAGAGTGTTAACTTTCTTTTCTTTTAATGTACTATCTGGGTTTGATCTTAATGTCTGATACTGGTCTAGTTGTCTTCATACAAAGGCTTTCAATTTTTTGGAAGTACTTCTATTAAATGGTATTATCTCTCCCTTAAAGATTTGGATGAATTTGCCACTGAAGCCACCTGGACCCGGAGTGTTTTTTTTTGTTTGTTTGTTTTTGGTACCAGGGATTGAACTCAGGGGTCCCCGACCACTGAGCCATATCCCCAGCCCTATTTTGTGTTTTATGTAGAGACAGGGTCTCACTGAGTTGCTTAGCGCCTTGCTGTTGCTGAGGCTGGTTTTGAACTCGTGATTCTCCTTTCTCAGCCTCCCAAAGTGCTAGGATTACAGGCGTGCGCCGCTGCGCCCGGCTTTTCTGTCATTTTTAATATCAACAAAATCTGATGTTCTGTCACCTGGATCGCTGTGCTTTTTCTGCGTGTCCCTAATCTGTTTACCTAGAAGTTTAATGATTTTATTGGTTGGAATGTAACAAGTTCAGTTCTCATTCGTTTTATTTCCTGTGTTTATTCATTTTCAGTGTTCTCAAGTTGTGCTTTGTCCTTTAATGTTTCCTTTCTTGTTCTTATTATAGAATTAATTTGCTCTTCTATTCTAGTTTCTTAAAGTGAAAACTGAGGTTACAGATTTAAGAACTTTCTCATTTTTTAATACAGCAATTTATTTCTATAAATTTTGTCTAAATAACTGCTCCAAAGGTGCCCAACAAATTTTGCCATGTTGTATTTTCATTTGCATTCACAGTTCTTTGTAATTTTGTTCTTGGTTTTTTCTTTGAACCAAAGATTAATTTCAACTGGTATATTTGCTTTCCAAATATTGGAGGAGTTTTCAGAAACATTTCCTTCATTAATTTGTAATTCATTTACTTTCTTGACAGACAACTTACTATGATTGCCTTGAAGAGTTTTCAATTTATTGAGACTTTTATGGATCATGGTATGAGCTATCCTGAGAGTCTATGTGCACTTGAAAAGAATGTGCAATCTGCTGTTGTTTGGTGAAGTGTTCTTTAAGTGTTAAGTCCAAGTTGCTTGATTGTGCTGTTCACATTCTCTACATTCAAACTGATTTCTATCTACTTGTTCTATGACCTTGGGAGAGGTATTGAAATCTTGAACTATAATTGTGGATTATTCTATTTCTTATCAGTATTCTGTTTGCTTTTCAAATCTCTGGATAAGTTTCACAAGCATTTGTAAATGCTATGTCTTCCTATTTTTTAATCACCCTGTTCTTTTCTCTCCTTTTCCTCTTCTGCTTTCTATCAATTGAATTTATTTTATGACTCTATTTTATCTTCTTTCTGGTTAGGAGTTTTCAAACTGCTTTTTTTTTTTCTTTTTCAGTGATTGTTTTATGTTATACTATGTTGTAATAGAGCACAATAAAGTATAATGTAGAATATGAAGTGATATTCTAATCCATATAAAAATCTTTTAATAGTATTCTCCCATTTGTCCTTGCTCAATTGCTGCAATATTTTCATCATGCATTTTACTTTTACATATGTCACAAAACCCTCTGTACATTATTTTGCTTAAACAATTATCTTCAAAATATATTAAACTGATAATAGTCTTACAATTTATCATAAATTAGTAAAAAGATGAATTATATAAAAAGAAATTAAGATCAATATACTTGTTTTTGTGTAGATTACTTATCTTTTTTTCTTTAACAAAAAGGAATGTCGGTTTACTAATGATTGTTTAAGCTTTGACATAGCTAGAAACGTCTATATTTGTTTTAATTTTAAAAGCCAATTTAGATGCAGTTTTCTGGATTGATATTTATTTTCTTCCTTTTATTTATTTATTTATTTATTTGTGTGTGTGTGTTTTAAAGATGTTCAGCTGTCTTCTAACTTACCTTGTTATTGGCAAGAAATATGCTGTTGTTCTTACTTTTCTTCTTTTTTGCATAACTTGCATGACTAATCTTACGATTATTTTATTATTTATCACTGGTTTTGTGCAATTTTAGTATAATGAGTGTTGGTGGCATTTTCCTTACACTTGAAGTTCATTGAGTTTTCAAGTCATCAAATCTGGAAAATTTCAACCATTATTTCTTCAAGTATTATGGTCTCCAGTCTCCCTTCTCTTGCTTGTAAACTTTACATTCATGACCATCTGACCACTTGATGTTGTCCTCTGCTTGCTAATTCTCTATCAAGATGCTTTTGAAAGACCAGGAATTGCTCAGGTGGCAGAAAGCTGCAAGTTTTACACAGGACTAGGGAGGTAGGTATAGGGAAGCCAGTTCTTGGTTATGAAAAAATACTGTAGTTAGTATTGTGAATCAGTTTTCACCAGAATAAACTAGACTTAACCTTGACACAATTAAATATCTAATGGCTTTTCTTTCATCTGAACAGCAATGTTCTAAAGCCATTCTGATGAAATAACAGACATTATAAAGTTAAAATTATAAAAGTAGCTGATGTACACTACAATTAATAAGCAAACAGAACAATTTTGTGACTTACAAATCCCAGAAACAGGCATAACAATCTTTAATATGAGATGACAGTGGCACTCACAGAGGGAGAAAATAGACTGTTCAGTGCACAGAAACAAAACCAGCTCCATATCACTCCTTTAGAATAAAAATAAATGCATATTTTATTTATTTACAATGAAAATTTTCTGAAATATAGGTATATATGCAATATTTTGAAAGAGGTTAATACTGAGAAGAATACAAATGTATTAACATTAGAGATCTGAAAACAGGAATATTTGCTTTGCAAGTTAAATCACGCACTTTGAAATTATGTTTGTTTTAAAAAATAGATGTATAAATTATGTGGTATCAACAATGCTGGTGCGGTCTCTGGACTAATCTACTAAACTATCATTGTATGAATAATAGTCCTTCAGTGAAATATCCCAGATAGGTTTTAAATAGACTTTAGATAGAGAATGCCTTCATTGGATTTTGTTTTTAATATATCCATAAATAGAGTCAAAGGGTCAAGGAAAATAGATGCCACTTGATTCTTTAATGTGGAATCCTACCAAACCTTTGGGAGTTGCAAACAGAAGTGAAATTGAAAGAAACAAAGGGATATTTGTGAATTTTGTTTTCATTCAAAATAACATATGCAGTTTAAATTAATCACCTCCCTTTGCTCTCCAGAGTTGTTGTAGTGTAGCATAGACATGTGGTTGAGTTGAGATTTTCTTATGAAAAATGGCCTTTAAAAAATAGCCCTGTGCAAGCCTCAATCTTTCTTGTACCCTAGTTTCTCCATGAAGCCTCTCCCCGCAGCACACTGCAATCTTTGGGAAGGAGAAAGCATGACTGGCTTTTTTTTTTTACCACCGCTGCACTGTCCACACCTAGCACAGTCTATAAAGGATGCTCAACATGGGTTACTGCAAAAAGATGAGTGATTAAAAGCCAGAAGAATTTGAGGAGAAAAATGAGAAGGGAGTGATCACTTATAAGAAGACAGTATATATAATCACAGAGAGCAATATAAAAACATTGAAATTGCACCACCATGAGAAACTTCACAGAACAAACAAAACATGGAGGAGGAGAAGGTGTGAGGATAGAGATGAGGAAGATACTCTCAGCTAGGTAAAAGGTGAAAGAGCAAAAGACCATCCACCTAAGTGCAGGTTTACATTAAAAGGGAAAAATTCACATTTTGGAAAGCTCATGTGGGTAGATTTGCAGAGGATAGGTTGACTTAATATTTTTAAAGTATTTTTAAATACAAGAGACAGCTCTTTTTCCTTGAGCCATCACTTTTACAACAAAATGTTGAAGTGCTCTTTAGAGAGTGATTAAAATATTTCCTCTTTTTAATTCAACATTATGAGACTATAATTCGGTAAAAATGTTACCCTTTCAGTAATAAGCTTGCAGAGATACCTCTAAAAAAAATCTTACAAACTAAGCACAATTTGCTTAACAATCTTAGTTCCACCATTGCTATTTGCCTTCTGAGTTTGTAAGCAATTTGTACTCAGCAGCACTTAAAACGTATTGTCAATGACAACAACCATTATTTTTTCTTTTCCTTTCAATGATTGTTCCTTTATTTTACCAGTCAGTGATGCCATTTCTGATTTTTAAAATAAGACTTTCTAGCTACTTTAAAAAACTTATCAAGAAAGCCTCTGGCACTGAAAATTAAACGTCTCCAAGAATGTTTTCACGTCATTAAGATGTGAACTAATGATGAGCTATCAGATTGAGTCTTCACCTGGAAACTACTCAGCAGAACCAGATTTTTAACTGAAGCATCCAGTTAAACAGGGCTGTTTTGCCATGCTAGGCAACCCTCAGGTCTTAGACAAGTTGTTAAGCATTTTTCATAATGAATTAATACATGACATCTTAAATAACATGGATTTGCTATTCTTTATTAAAAGAAACTAGGGCAGAGTTGCTAAACGAAAAAATGTTAATATCTGCAACTAGGACAATTAGATTTCTGTTCAGAATTCCTTGCAATTATTTCTAAAGATAACTGAGGTGACCTTAAGATTTTCCACCACCTTCTATCACTATCTACACCTTTCTTACCACAAGGACAATGTGAATATTATGCACATGATAGTTGCTGAAAATATTTCCGAAAATTATTCTTTATCAACATCTGGTGAATAACAAATGATGTTTTCTATACGATCTGTTGAATCATTGCAATTGGTTCACATGTTTGTATAGACTAAGCCATTCTCTCAGCTGTGTCTTCAGAGGAAGGGTTTGCATGACAGCCCTTTCAGAGAAAAAGGAATCTGTAGACTATTTCTTCTGCTTCTCTTTGCATAAAAGTAAGCAAAGTCTATATAAATAGCTCTATTTATTAAATACCATAAATCTGCTGACTACTATTATCAGCAGACTTCATATTTTCTAAAGTGTTATTTGAAAACTGGTTGTTTCAAACTCAGAAGAGATTTCTAATAGCAAGAAAATTATTATTGATGACAAGTGTTTAAACTCCCACACATCCTATTTACTACATATTCTATAGTCTATAAACCTGCTATTAATTGCTTTAAAATTGAATTGAAGGATATTACAGAGACTATGGAGGGTTTTGTGAGTCACTATACATATTCTCAACAGAGCATAGATTTCTGAGGGAATGGAAAGAGATTTAAAATATTGAGAACAAATTATACTCTATTTACTATTTATTTTTAATTTGCAATAATTACATATGTTTTTATGGCACAATGTCATGTCTTGATCTATGTGCACATTGTAGAAAGATTCAAGGTAATTAATCTAAGTTAAACTGATTAATATATCTACCTCTTTACTAAGTTATTTTTTGTGGTAAGAATGATAAAAATCTAAATCTAATCTTTTAGCAATTTTAAAATACATATTTCTTTTTTATTGCCACCATGCAGTTCAACAGATCACTAAAAATTACTCCTCCACTCTCATTAATTTTTTTTATGTTTTTAGTTGTAGATAGGCATAATACCTTTATGTTATTTATTTTTATGTGGTGCTGAGGATTGAACCCTGTGTCTCACACATGTGAGGCAAGTGCTCTACCACTGAACTACAACCCCAGCCCAACTCTCATTAAATTTTGTACCCTTTGATCAACATCTCTTCTTTCTCATTCCTTCCTCCTCTGCCCAGTTTCTGGTAACCATCTTTTTTGACTCTCTGTCTAAATTCACTTCAGATTGAAAGAGAAGGAGTATTAATAAATTATTTTCTTTGATTTTCCTGAGTCTAAGACTGCCTTAGGCAAAATTTTCTAAGGTCTTGTCCACACCTAAATCTTACTATCTCTCCAGCTTCAGAGTATATCACTCTACCACTCCCAACATAACAGAGAAAGGAAGAAGCCCCTCTAAAGATTCACTAAACCAAGTCAAAAGACTAACAGGCTGAGAATCAAAGTATATATAACAAACATAAAAAGAAAAATGACTAATTCTCCTTCTAGAAAGACTGTTTTTTTGGTTTTGTTTGTTTGTTTGTTTTGGTAGCACTGGGGATTGAATCCAGTACCTTATGCATGCTGGGCAAGCACTCTACCAACTGAACTATACCCCCAACCCCTCTACAAAAACCATTTTTGCAAACTTTTACCAAAAAAGTCACAATAGAAAATGAGTAAAGGACATGATTCAGAAAAATGAAAAAAATGGCTTATGATCATTTGAAAAGATACTCAATTTCTCAAAGAAATGAAAAGAAGATAAAACAAGAAAAAGAAAATCACTTTCATCCATCATTTATTAAAATTTTAATGCATATTTTATTGTATTCAATTTTGCCAAAGAATGGAGAATCGAGACATCATATTAATATTAGTGGGAGTAAAATGATGCAGCATCTATGGAGAGTAATTCAGAAAAACCTGCCAGTGCTTAAAGTGCACAAATGTATCTGTTCAGTAATTCTACTTGTAAGAATTTATATACTTTTATATACTTAGGTCATAGTTTAGATGTACAGAAATGGAAAATGAAAGCAAAAACATGCATTAAAAATCATTAAAAAATCTAAAATGGTAAGTGATGAGAAGGAATCTAAATATTCATTTGTACATGGTACTGAAATACATTATGGAGCATAAATATAATATGCCACAATAAAAGAAAAATGAAATGAATCTATGTGCCATTACAAAAAGTACTAAAGATACTAGAACATTGTGTGTATAGCATGTTTTGTTTTGTTTTGTTTTGTGTTTTTGAGACAGAGTCCCGCTAATTTGCTGAGGCTGGCTTTGAACTCACAATCCTCCTGCTTTAGCCTCCTGAGTTGCGTGGATTAAGGTGTGCACCACTGCACCCAGCTACATGGTTCTTTTTGAGTAAAAGAAAAAAAACTTAGAAATGGATGGATAGATATCCAAAACTCTTTCTGGCTTCTTCTGTGGAAAGAATTTATAGCTGCAAGGTGGGAATAATACTATGATTTAAAGCTAAATTATGTGTATTTTTTATATTTTTAATATTGTATATGTAGATGAGATGATGTTTCTTAAAAATAACTCTGATATAGATGTCACTTCCAAATGTTTTCCTTTTCATCCTCATAATATGAATTTCACTAAATCAATTTCATATTAAAGTGTTCACATCCAAAAGTTACACAACTAGAGACAGAACTAGAATTCACATTCTGTTCTCTGACCAAAGACTAAATATATATATATATTTTTAAAGTTACAAATAAAATTTCAATTGGAAAATTCTGGTGACATGAACATTTCAGCCAAAATGAAGCAGACCCATTAAAAGAGGATAAAATGGAAATTTGCTGTTTCTCCAATTATCTGAGTTCCAAATTCCCTTTAGCACTTTAAGATTCTCAAGTTTTTACATTGCCTTCTTTTATTTGCCTCTAAGCCTGTCAGTTTTCACAAAACCTTTCTTTCTCTTTTCTATATGAACACACGAGGATTTACCAGTTCTGTCATTGAGACTTCATTTATTCAGTTTTACTTGGCAATATGTTTTAGCACCTACTTTACACCACATCATTTACTAGGCATGCAGACTGAAAAATGAGTAAGAATCCTTGCTCTGAACAGTTCTACTGTGTTCTTGGATACAGCACTACTTGAGTAGTTTGAAATAAATGTTGAGCTTCCAGATTGATAACATCAGTTATATTTACCCACTAACTTGAAAGAAACCAGATTTTATATTTGCTAGAACAGACCAAAATCTCGCACTCAACCTAGTTGACATGTTGTTCTGTTTCTCAACTTGTGTATTACACTGTGTCAGTCTTTTGATTTCACAGCCCAGAGGAGATGAAAGCAGAGAATGAGGCTCCCCCACAGCCTACTGGTTCCTAAATAAGAAAACTTACTTTCCTTTTACTGACATTAATGGGATAAGTTTTATACTGGTACAGGCAGAACTCTAAAAGAACTGACACTATCTTCAAACATATGTCCCATGTCTTGAGATTCTTAGTGTAATCTTGAAGACAAGCGGAAAGTTAAAAAACAAAAGAAACATGAAAAGTCAGAGACTGTAGTTCAATAAATATCAGTATATATCACAGAAACCTGTTACATAAACACATTTGTTAAATCTGTGAAATTAAGAATTTGCTTTGCATTTAATCTCTTTCCCAGGACTTCATATTTAAAACCTAGATAAAATTCTGTCTCTATTACTGAGAAATGTCTTTTTTTATCATCAAGTGAAACACTTAAAGAAAGCATAATAGCTTATTCTATTTAAACTCTAAGACAAATTTATAGGATTTGACAACACGAATTTGTTGTGTACATGCATGATGAAAAATGATGACAGCTGATTCCGGCGCTCAGTGGGGGTCTGAGTGCTTCACTTCTCCCTAATCTGCATGCTGGCTTCATTTGCAGTCACCTATCAATAAGTGTTGTGTCACTTTTATTCTAATTACCAATGAGAATTGGTATAGTGAATCCTCAAATTAGATTAAGATTGGTTATCTCAAAACCTTCTACCTTTCATTTCTTCTCATGAGGCACCTTCACACCCCAGACTCTTCCCTGCCCTCCACCACACTGTCTACCTTTTGATGTTTGATGGATCAGCAAATCCATGGTCAAACTCTCAGCCATCACCTCTTCTTCAGTTGGCCACCTAGCAGTATGCATAATTCTATTTTCACTATGCCTCAACTTCTAGGCTCAAAATTTAATCTCATCTGGGTATTGTTGGGGGAATTTTTCTGTTTTTATGATTTTCTCTTGTGCCTCTCAGACTAGGATATCTCCCCCTTTCAATATGATTAGCATATTCACAAAATCTATTTTTATAACCAGAATGTAACTGAAGAGAACTTATAGGACTGTTATGCTTTTAGGAAAACAATTTATACTCTACGTCTGAGGATTTGTACTACAGCTTTCAGCTTTCTTCCTTATTTTGGTCTATTTCTATAGAATTTTGTTACATTATAATGTGTTGATCATGGTTCTAGCCATTCATTTGTTTCACTATGCATAAAAATTATGTCTATTTTTCTTTTTATTGTAATTTTAATGGAGTTAAAGAGATAAGAAAGAAAGTAGAATTATATTTATTTCAATTAATTACCTGTTTTATCCATGTTAATATCCAATGTTGGTAAGTATACAGGAAAATATACAGTCTTGTTGACAAATGCGAATTGCAATGACCTTTGATACAGGTATTTGTACGTACAACGAGATCCTTTAAGGTGAAGATGTCTTTTGCTCTACAAAATTCACTGCCAGTATTGTATCGAAAGTGCATAAAGTTATTGCCTAACATTTGTGCATCATGTACAATTGGGTGTACTATGTTCACTGAATAAGGTAAAGATTTGGGATCCATATTCACATATATAAAAATTGATGTGGTAAATAATGGAATCTCATATTATTATTTTAAATGTTATAGAGGTACAACTGTAAGTATAGAAGAATACTCATTGTATCATTATTTTGAAAAGCTTAAGAGTATGTAAATAATTTTCATAAAAAAATATATAAATAGTAAAAAATTGTGTAACATACGAAAATGTAAATAATAAAGAGTTTGTGAATGGTTTTATTACTTATGTATGTAATATTTTCTACAATGAACTTTCAGTGATACTTTAAAAGTGATTTTTAATTAAAAAATAAGGTGGGAGAAAAGATTAATAAGATTTTCCTATTGTTAGTTTCTTCATTTTTTGAATCCTAATTTCCTAGAATTTACTTTAGCTTTTTTAGTTCAAATTTTTGGTTGAATTTGAAAATAGAATTTGAAGAAATATTTTAAATCTAGAAGTAAAAATTAAATTAGGTGCAGTAAAAATTAGTATAGTATGTAAATGGAAGTGTTTTCAGAATGCAAAAGAGAGCTTTTGTAATGACCTTGAGAAAACAGGATAAAAATTATGCTAATGCCATTTCTTTATTTCAATTCTAATATTATTCATCTAGTTTTACATTGCTATTTAATGAACAACTGTTCTAATATTCAGTTTGTCAGTCATGATTCCTTTAGTTTGCAAATAGCCAAAATGTGATTAATATTTTTTCATAAAAATGGAATTTTATTGGCTTATAAAACACAGAAATCTTTGAAAAGAGGAAGGTAGGCTCAGATCCACTGTATAAAATATTCTTATCAAAGTCCAGTTTTTTTGCTATTTCACTGTTCTACTTTTCTCAGTCTCTATTCCCAGATTCCATGATTATGACCCTTGTCTCTTTCAAGTTGAATCATTTTTTTTTTTAACCAGGAATCTCATTTGGAAAAAAATACCATCTTTCTAAGCATTCCTTAAGTTCACATTCCTGAATTCATTACTAGGGTCAGCTGGATAGATTCATCAGCCAAGCCCAGGTCATATGATCTGGATTATTGAACTGGAGTCAAATCCAAAGGTGTCTTCCACCATAAAAACATTGAATGGGATCCTAATTAGGATTAAGTTATACTCCATGCATGTATAATATGTCAAAATACATTCTACTGTCATGTATATCTAAAAAGAACAAATCTTTAAAAATTAAATTAAAAAATCAGGTGTTTTCCAATAAAGAAAGTGTGTTTTGTTCAATAAGAAGGATGAAGATAGGTGAAGATGCATGGACTGCAAAATAGCAGGTAGCATCAGGTATAAAAGAAGATCAATGACCTTACAGTACAGTGACATAGAGCAATAGATTCACCATTACAGTCGCCACTGAATCCCACAACTAAATATAGCTTCTTGCCAAATAACAGAGTGATATATTAGTCAAAATAGTATTGAAAGCCGGGCACGGTGGCACACACCTGTAATCCCAGCACTTTGGTAGGCCGAGACAGGAGAATCGCAAGTTCAAAGCCAGCCTCAGCTATGGCGAGGCGTTAAGCAACTAAGTGAGACCCTGTCTCTACATAAAACACAAAATAGGGCTAGGGAAGTGCCTCAGTAGTCGAGTGTCCTTGAGTTCAATCCATGATACTAAAAAATAAATTAAAAAAATAATATTGAGTTTAAAGCAGTACATTTCTATGTTCAGGGAGATGTTCTAAGTTATACAGTAGAATTGATGAGATGTAAGGAAAACACAGTGTATGTTATCTAGTTTTACTCCTTCAGGCAACACAGTAAGACATCACGTAAATAAATACATGATAGATAGATGATAGACCAATGAAAGTGGGGCAAAATGTGTAGGCTAGGGCAATAGAAATCTGTCAAAATCAAAAGTGCACAGTTAATTCCTTTTTTATTTTTTGCACTAGTTACATTACTTTTGAGGAATGAAATTAACTTCTCTAGGCTATTTTATCTATAAAATGGAATAGTACTATTTATATGTCTCATATATTTGTGGGAATTAAATGTGACCAAATATCTGAAAAATCTATGTCAGAAGTAAAACTTTCTCAAGACAGTGCCTTAAAATATTTCCACAAGTAAATAAGCAGTCTGTGCTACTTTTATTACTTGCTCAGTGCCATTTCCATTTCATAATTTACTCTTGGTTTTAATGGTAGCTCATTATTTCACAAATAATAATAAACTGAAATAAACCCAATGTATATTATTGAAATTAATTGAGGTAACATTAGGCATTATGTGTCCTTACAACACAAAGAACAAAAACAGAATTAGCAGTAAGAAATTAATTGAGTTGTTTGTAAAAGCTCCCATATGAGGAAAATAAGATGTAGTTGTACTGATTGATAAACTGATTGAAAAGTTATCATTTCAAAAGAAAAACTACCAGAACACACACTGCCAGAGTCCTCTGCAGAAGACAGGAAAGCTATTTAAGTTACTGGCTGTTTGGGGTAAGTATGTAAGACAGAAGTCAGCAAACTTTTCTGTATAGTGCTGAATAGTCATTTAGGCTTTGAAAACCTTAAGGTCTCTTGTCTATTCAACTCTGCCTGTGTAACACAAAAGCAGCTATAGAAAATACATACACAAATATATAAATACATGTGAGTATATGCTAATAAAAGCCTGTGCACTAAAAGAAAAAACAAAACTGGCTATATTTGAGCTGAGGGCAGTAGTTTATAGACCATTGGTTCATGGCAATAGAAACATTAATAAATTTAACTATACCTCAGTCAAATTATTTTTTTTTGTTTTATATCTAGTCTTTATTAGATTTTCAGGAAAAGGCAAAGTAGAAGAGAGGATTATAAAAATGTCACATTTTGGGCTGGGGTTGTGGCTCAGTGGTAGAGTGCTCACCTAGCACATGTAAAGCACTGGGTTCCAGCCCCAGCACCACATAAAAAAAACTAAACAAACAAAATGAAGGTATTGTGTCCATCTACAACTAAAAATAAATAAATAAAAATGTCACATTTTTATGATAAAATATTATATTAAAATAATATGTATGATATTATACTATAAAAGAATAACCTGGAAGTAGAAAATATCCCAAAAGTTACTTTGCCATGCCACATTTTGATGTGATTTAACTGAGCAAAGCAACTGTTTAAAAAAATCACTCTACTATTGACTCAGATAGCTTTTTTCCCAAAGGTGTCATTTCCATTAATATCAGTTAAAAATCAAAATTATTAATTCAAATAAAGTCAGTTACAAATCAACTTCAAAATCTGTCAATAGGACACACACACAACTTTCCAGGAAAAAAAATCTTTAATGGATATGCTCTTAAAATTCCCTAGAAACAGTAAATACTAGTTATGAATATATAATATTATGAATATTATGTGTATGAGAGAAAATGAGAAAGTGTATGATAAGTGCACATATATCTATGAAAGGGTGTAAAAATAGTGGGAAACATGATAGTTATCATTTTTCTATCTTTCTTTCTCTCTCTTTTTTTTTTTTTCCTTTCAAGCATTCTCTGGCAACAGCTTCTGCAATTTTGAGAAATTATTCTTTTCCATTCAGCCATGAGTTTCTCCCATTCCCTGTATAGGCCTGAATACTTGGCCAATAAGAACATTTGCCCCTTCCAAATCTGAGCTCTTGGCTGAGAGTTGGGAAAATAGATATAGTTCCTTCAAAATCTTCCTTGGAATTCTGATTTGAACTGGGAGAGATTCAATATGTCATCTGCCAATATTGTACTATACATTTATGGAAATATTTTGATCATACATTTATCTACATATATGCACATAAAAAGATAGATTTCTCTCCATTTTTTACTAAAATGATAACATACTTTTAGTTACTCAATTTACACAAAAATATGCGCTTTTTATTTATACTTACATTGAGAGTTATCAAATTTATATTCAAATTAAAAAATGGCATTTGTATGCATATACATATATACACACACAAATTTTTCTCCCAAAGTAGTTTACCATATATTCTCTCAAATATAGAATGATATTTACAGCTAACATTCATTGAATATTTATGCATGTGTGTGTGTATGCTCGTGTGCACTAGGGAATAATGACTATTTCTAATTTTTGTGTGTATTAACTAGCTTAATCCCTGAATTAACTAGCTAAGTCCCTGTCAGGCACTTGTTGCTATTTTAATTATTATTGTTGTTTTTATTATTATTTTTCAGAGGAGAGAGTTAAGAGAGGTTGAGTAACTTCTGTATGATTTTACGATAAGTGGCATAACAGAGATTTGAACCTAGGCAATCTAGTTTCAAGAAACAGCTTTTTTTTTTTTAAATATTTTTTTTTAGTTGTCAATGGACTTTATTTGTTTATATGTGGTGCTGAGAATTGAACCCAGTGCCCCATGTGTGCTAAGCAAGCACTCTACCACTGAGCCACAACCCCAGCCCCTCAAGGAACAGCTTTTAATCATTTTATGTAACTGAGAATATTGGCTTCCATACTTTTATTAACATAAATATTATCATTCTTTCAAGTTTTATCAAATCAATAGTACAAAAACATTTCCATTCAATTTATTTGACTAACAGTGATTTTGAACAATATTGAAGATGGTCATTATTGGTCATTTGATTTTTTTCTACAAATTACCAATTGATATGTGTTTCAGGTTTTTCTATTAGACTGCATATCTTTTACTTATTGATGTAAAGGAAGTCAATCTGTTGTATGTGTTTCACCAACTTTCCTGTTTGTTGTCATTTACCTTTTACATTTGTAATGTTTTTCTCTGTAAAGCTTTCTCGAATGTTTTATATAGTCAAATCCATCATCATTTGTCTTATGAATTATAGGTATTGTGACTGACTGAAAATGATTCACTACTAAATCATATCTCTTCTCTTACTAGTTTGTTTGTGTCATAATATTAAAATATTTACTGTTATGAATTAAAAGATCTTATGTTCATCAAAATAAATAGCCAATTACCTCTATCTGTTGAAGAACAAATATTTTCTACTGATTTCGAGTGCTACAAAGTCATACCCAAACTTCCACAAATCCTTACTCCTGATTCTGAACTTGCTCTTTCATTCCATTAATCTATGTCTTTTCCTGAGTCAGAATCTTATTTCTTTTACCTCAATATAATACAAACTATTATAATAAAGTAATATAAAGCATTTTGTAATACTGTGGACAACAGTAGAAGTAGTGGAAGTAGGTTCACTTAGTTTCTTGTTTTCAGAATTTTTTTGACTATTTTTACAAATCTGACAAATGGACATTAAAGTTAGTGTTACACATTAATATGTGTATTAGCACTCTTACTATGTTAAACCTTCCTATTGAGAAAATATTCTTTCACACTGTTTACAGAAGACTTTTATCTGTATGTCTTAAATGTCTCCTTATATTTGACCCACATACTTCTTATTCTCCTTATGTTTTCTTACTTCTTTTTTTTTTTTTGGTCTGCAGATTGAACTCAGGGGCACTCAACTGTGTGAACAGTGTCATTTTCCCCATTGTATTTTATTATGTTTAAATGATACAAAATTAAAGCTGTAGTTTGAATGTTGAGTGACTCTTGAAGGCTCATGTGTTAGTCTTGGTCCCTGTAGTGACACTATTGGGAGGTGTTTGGGCCCTTTAGGAGGTGGGGACTAGTGGAAGTTCCTTAAGTCAGTGCAGGGCTTCCCCTAAAAGGCTTTTGTGTGATCTCAGTCCCTTCCTTTTCCTTTATTTTGCTTCCTGGCATGAGAGGAGCAGTTTTCTTTTGCCATGAGCTCTGGCCATGATGCGCTGCCTAATTACAGGTCCAAATGAACAGGGCCTACTAATTATGGACTGGAAATTCCAAACTAGTAAGATAAAAATAATCATTTTCTCTTTATAAGTTGATTTGCTCAGGTATTTTGTTATAATCACAGGAAACTAATTAACACAGTTTCCTTGAATGCTTTTATATATTTAAAATTGTAAATTGAAACATAAAGTTTTGCAGATTTACTATGTACAACATATGTTTTGAAGTATTTATACATGTTTTAAAATACCTAGGACAAGCTATTTTCTGTTTTCTTTCTATCAAAAAATATTAGAATTATATCAGGTAATTCATAACTGGTTTTATATCAGCATTTTTCCTAGAATTCAGTTATTCTATTCAATTGTCATATTATTCCTAATGGCTTATAACTAAATTGAGTTTTGCTGGTAGACATCCCTATTAATTATTAATAGAGATAATTCAACATCTTTACAATTCTATGGATCTTTATATCATTGTGGGGTGGTACCAGGGATTATACTCAAGGGTACTTAACCCCTGAGCCATATCCCGAGCCCTTTTTTGTTTTCTTGTTTTGTTTCTTTTGTAGTTGTAGATGGACAACATGCCTTTTGTTTGATTTGTTTATTTTTATGCTATGCTAAAACTCAAACCCAGTGCCTCACAGCCACCCTTCCTCCCGCGCTTTTTATATTTTATTTTGAGACAGGGGCTCGCTAAGTTGCTTAGGCTGGCTTTGAACTTGTGATTCTCCTGTATCAGCCTCTCAAATACTGGGATTACTGGCTTGTGCTACCATGCCCAGATTTATATCCCCCCCCCCTTTTTTTTTATCTCACATAAAGTTATTAGTGAAATTATTCAGAGAAATAGAATATTCATAATAATATTTACTTAGGCCCCACTGTAGTAAAATAGTAGTTATTTGGATGGCAACCACAAATATATATGTCCTTCCCAGCACCTGAGTATGTGGCATTATTGGGGAATAAGTTTAAAGTTGTGACTATTTAAATTGAGATTGTAGTCCAGTGGGCCTTTAATCCTATATGACTGGTGTCTTTATAAGAAAAGGAGAAGAGGATACAAAGAGAGAGACTAGGAAAACACTGTGTGAAGACAGAGTCACTGAAGTGATACAATCATTTGATGCCAATGATGGCCAGCAAACACTAGAAACCAGAAGAGAAGCACAGAACAAATTCTCCCTCAGTGGCCACCATGGGCGCCAACACTGCTGACACCTCAGTTCCAGCACTGAGCACAAGAAGTTTCTGTTGTTTTGTCCCCTGGTTTGCACCTGGTTTGTGGCATTCCTAGGAAACTAATAGAGATGTGGATTCGAGTTTTTACTAACTAAAGATGACATCTTTAGAATTGTAAAGATATTCCTTATCAAATTTAAGAAATATCATTCTACTCTCTTTTCTATGAAGCTTTTCCTATGTTTGTTGAGTATAATGATCTCTCAGCAGGTGTTTGCGTCAGACTTCAGTTGCTATGGCAAAATACCTCAGAAAAACAACTTAGAGAAGAAGAGATTTATTTTGGCTCACAATTTCAGAAATTTCAGTCAATGGTCAACTGGCTCCTTTATCTCTAGACCTATGGTAAGGTAGAAATGTCAGGGAGGAAGGGCATTAGAGGAAGGCTTCTCACCTCATGTAGCTCGGAAGTAGAGAGAGACCAAGGGCATGGATCCCAATATACACTTCCAAGACACACCTCCGATAACCTGCTTCCTCCAATGAGGCCCTAACTCTGAATATTTCTGTCACCTCCCAACATCATCAGTTAGAAATCAAGCTTTTAGCATGTGGCTTTTCGGGGATATTTCAGGTCCAAACCATAACAGGAGGTTGTTGATATGATATCATTATTATTTTCTCCTTTGTTTTATTAACACTGAGACAGATTATAATAATCTCAATAACTCTCCACCCTTCTCAGTAGAAACACAGTGCTACATACACCTTTGTAGCTCCTGGCAATGAGAGGAGAGGTCTATTCCTCTATCCTTTGAAGTTCTGCTGTCATCATGCTTTACTTTGTCGAATAGAATGTAACAAAAGCAGTACTTTCCAATTTCAAATCTAGGCCTCAAAATGACTTGCTGTCTTGTGGATCTCCTATCAGAACCTGATCATCACCATGTGAACAAGTCTGTGCTAGACTGACATATGATGGACTCTGCCTGGCCAGCAAACAGCTAATTACCTATTGTATAAGCAAAAGTTCTCAACTGATTACTAAGAGACAGGAATGAGTCTTGCCAGTCAAACATGCCTGGCCCAGAACAGGAGCACTGCTCAGTTTCCACCTGAGCAATAATTAATGGTTGCTATTTTGGGTCATTATGATTTGGAGTGATTTGTAATGAACAATAACTGTCATAAACATATACTATAGAACTCTCTCTATATATACATGTGTGTGTGTATATATATAATAAATTAAAACATACAACAGATATGCATATAAGCAGTTTATCAATATATTTTACAATATTAAAGCATTATTGCTTTCCTATTAAAGAAATGGTTGTACTACAGAATTATTATGAAACAATGTTAGATTCAATTTGTTAATGTTTTATTAAGAATTTTTACATGTATGTTCCTGAATAAAGGACCTTGGTTTCCCAATCACCAGAGCATATCAATGTGACATTAAATTTTAAATAATAGGAATAATAAATATAGCATTTCTAGGTCAGTTAAAGTTATTGGTTCAATTGGCAAACTCTTGGAGGGGCGTGGATAAATCTATTTCAACCTCTTGCAGAAATAAATTTCAGGGGCTGAGGTTGTGGCTCAGTGGCAGAGTGTTTGCCTCGCACATGTGAGGCACTGGGTTCGATCCTCAGTACCACATAAAAATAAATAAACAAAATAAACACACTGTGTCCATGTATAACTAAAAAATATTTTTTTTAAAAATGAAAGAAATTCCAAATGAAATTAATAGTCAAAATCAGGTATAGAGTTCTATGAATTCTCTGTCTTAAATATTATTTTAAAGGATAATCTAAAGGGTAGAAATAATAAAGTCAGTGATATATTTAATACACAATTTTTCAGTGGTTGGTATCTTAAACATGAGGAAAAATAACACCCAAATTAAACCCCATGATGTTAAGAAGTAAGTGACAAGTGAAAAACGATTTACAACATATATGCTCTAAAAGTTGTTATATAAATATGTGCTTAAGCCAGGCGCGGTGCCGCAAGCCTGTAATCCCAGCATTTAGGGAGGCTGAGACAGGAGAATTGTGAGTTCAAAGCCAGCCTCAGCAACGGCGAGATGCTAAGCAACTCGGTGAGACCCTGTCTCTACATAAAACACAAAATAAGGCTGGGGATGCGGCTCAGTGGTCGAGTGCCCCTGAGTTCAATCTCCAGTACCAAAAATAATAATAATAATAATATGTGTGTGTGTGCTTAAATATTTACAGTAAAATAATGTGCTCTCTAGCAGAAAAGTAAGTTGTGGCTATGAATATAGCTATTGATGGGCACTCTGGGACTGCTCCTGAGCTCAGGAAGAGAGGACATATGCCAGGGGTCTACACTGGGGACAGGACTATTATCAAATCTTTGTCACTTCTGACTTATGTCATTCCACCTGATGTGAAATCTGTACAGTACGTGTCTTTTCTCTTCTTGTTGAGGTCCTAACATTTTCAAGTTTCATCTCAAGTCCTGGCTCTTCAACAATTATCCTAGTCTCCTATCTATTCCAGCCTGTAGCAATCATTATTTGTTCACTGGGACTTACAACCTGCATCCCTCCTTGGGTGCTGACATAGCCTACTTGTTTATCTTTTCAACCCATTGGTCCTATCATATCAACTATCATGCTTTCTTCCAGAACATAGACATTTCTTTCAGTCCACAAATCTATATAACTAATAGACACACAGATGTGTGATCAATCACATTGTTTCTTTCAGTGTCTACCAGTGATTGATCACTGCTCATTTGGTGTTCATCTCATGCAAGGATAGCAAAATGTTGCTATCTCTTGGCATTAGAGAGGAAAACTGTTGCCATCTGGTCTTCCAGGATTGAATTCATGTGATATTATACTAAGGTGGATAATCAGAAGAGGGGACCAACCAACAAAGAAAGTACAACAAAGAAAAGTGAAAATACTGAAAGTGAAATTTGAGTTAAGTGAGTCATAAAAAAAATAACTGATTGTGGGTTATTGACTCTGCCACTGCTCAAAACACCAAGTAGGTTGCCTGACACACTTACTGAAGGCCAAATTATTGGCATAAGTGAGGAAAGTGGCAATGATAGAAAAAAGGATGAAGATGTCCCAGAGGAAGTGACACTGACAAAGCATGAAACAAGAAAAACCCTTCACACAAAAGGAAGAGTTGAGGATAACTATCTCATGAAAGTGAAAGCCCAGAGGTCAAAATGTGGGCAGCTGATCCAAATGTAGGGAGGAACAGTCTCTATTGTAAATTATAGGGCAAGAAGGACAAGTCAAGCACTGTTTAAATTATGCTTAAAAGATTTCTACAAAGAAATAACTTATTTCCCAATGTTTCTATTTTAAGCTACAGTATGCAAAATAAAAATTATACTAATTTCAATATCTAATAAACTTCAGTAAGATAAAATTTTAATGTTTTGACAAGAATTTGTAAAGTTCACAAAACAATCATAATTTTTTTCATTGATTATTAGGATCATTTTATATGTTTTCAACTTTTGTAGTCTTTTTTTACAGTTCAGTTCTATATATATTTCATATAGATAGATACATACATACACATATACATACATACATGCATAGCTGTTAATAAATGCTCTTAGGAAAAACATAATATAGTGAGTGGAACAGAATAATGAGTGTGGTTGTTCAGAAAAGGTACCTCTATTGTCACCGTGCAGTGACCCCTTGAAATAGGTTATTATTCTCCCTCATTTTATATGTGAATAAATTAAGAGAAACAGTGAGGCTGTGCTACTGTTATGGAGGTATGAAAAACCAAAGTTTGAAATCTGACTTCTATTTATCTGAATTTATAGTCCAGATTTTTTCCATTTTATTATGCATATTTCCCTTCAAAATTCATACATGTATAAGACGACCATTTTTTGAATACAGCAGATCCCTTCTGTGGTTTAGTCTATAGGCCATAGTACAGCTGAAATCATTCATATCCAGACTTTGCTGGTTGTAAACCTATAATGCATGATCAACAGTCTAGTAGTCTTTTCCAGTTTACATAAACAAAACTTTCAGCAGCTCACTGCAGACACCATTTCTGGTTTTATACAGTCTGTTTTACTGGCAAAATATTGGCATGCTATCACAAGACAGAGAAAAGTGTATTTGGTTAAGCTAACCAAATGACCCAGAATTTCCATTTAGAAAGAAAGTTATGTAACAACATAACTTCACACAGGAGAGTGACTCTAAATATAAGTGTAAGCACTTTGAGATGTGGATGGAGATGCTCTATGATTTCAGAATATTGCTTTTCCTAATGGGAAAATTAAATTCTGATGAAGATCTCTAAGTATGGAGAGGAAAAAATTGGTCTTTAATTTCTTTGCATTTAATGGCATTTAATTCCCTTAGATCTAAAACTCTTTGCCAATCATGCAATCATCAAAACACTTCAGTAAATTCTTAACTAGGAAACTTAACACCTACTTACATTATTGTTAGCGTCATAGTTCAAAGAATGCAAAGTCAATAGCAATTAGGAAAGAAAATCTTTGAAAAAGGGAAAGATAGCTAAAAAACACCTAATTGTTTCTTTTAAAACCTACTCCTTTGGTACCTTCAAATGCTAATGAAATGTCATTTCCCCAAGTCAAGTAGCACACAGGTCTTTCTCTTATAGATAGGAAAAAAAAGAGGGCAGAAAGGCATACTCTGACAATGTATGTAATACACTTCATTATTAAAACTTGCATTGTTCTGTTACTAGCTTATAATTAACATGTAAGTGATTCTAGAAGCTTAACCTCCATTCCCTATTTGTTACTTAGCAACAATCAAGCTGCATGAAATACTGCTAGAGTACAGACTATGGGTCATGATGGATAAACCTAGTTGGGAATTATGGAGGTAGGATTGCTCTCTCTGGAGTCTTTTAAGTATTGTCTTCATGTAATTCAATTGAAGTAATCATGTCTTACTGAAGGAAATCTGGTCTACATAAATAGGGAACTGTATGAAAACAGCCTTATTGTAGGCATTTAACTACAATAAAGTAACAATCAGTACTAAATAACACATTGAATTCTACTGCTTTTAGCAATTTCTTGTTTTAAAACAAAATCAGTGTTAACTGTACTTTGCGGTGCAAATGCAATGATTCTGTCTTCTTGAATCAGCAGAACTACCAGATGTAACTGGTATCCCTATATGCTCCAAAAGCACCTGTGTCTACCAGTGTAAGGTGAATTAAGGATGGAGCCAGTTAACCAAAAAATTCTGATCACTTCCAATAAAACACACAGAAAGTAAAGACAAATACAAAGGCTTTATTGTGTACAGAGAATCATATGGATGTGTGCAACGCTACCATGATGATTTGTGACATAACCGATTCAATTACAACTCTATCCCCTCTTTCTATTTTCTCCTTCATAGCTCTACAAGTTAATCTTTAATTTTCCACTATTTTTACAGAGACAAGAGCACATCAAAATACTTTTGCGCAGTTCTAAAAATATGTTAAGATGCAAAGTTATTGTGACTGGTGTAGCTTTTGGTTTTCAGCATGGAAAAAGGGGACATGGCCACTCAGTGGTTTGCCAACTTCCTCAGCAGCCAAGTTGTTGCTATTACTTTTTTTTGTTTTTAAGTAAAAGAAAAGCTTGATGTAAATTCTTTCCATTTTTACATGTTAGTTCTACACAAACACACACACACACACACACATGCAGTGTCACGTATGGTATAAAGACATTTGGGTCAATCACAGATTATACATGTGGTGGTCCCAAAATATTCTAACAGAGCTGAAAAATTCTTAACACCTCAGGACTGTAGCCATCATGATATCATAATGCAACTTGTCACTCATGTATTTGTGCTGCTGCTGCTATAAACAAGCACTACACTTCAGCCGTGTGGAAGTATAGGAGATAAAATTATATATAGTTCACAATGTTCTTTGATAATAAATGTTACCAGATTATTTATTATACTATAAATTTTTTCACTGTCTTTTCTCTATCTGTTGTTTGGTACTAGGGACTGACCCTTAGGCTTCATACATGATAGAAAAGTGCTTTACCACTGAACTACATCTCCAGCTCTCTTTACTTTATTTTGAGACAGGATCTAAGTTGCCGCGGGCTAGCTTTGAACTTGGAAATTCTTCTGCCTCAGTCTCCTGAATAGCTAGGATTATAGGCATGTGGACCATGCCTGGCAATTATATTATACAAATGTTTATTATAGAATAAACTCGTACTACTTATAAAGTTTTCCTTACTGCAAAACTCTCCATCTTGTCACAGGAGCAGCAATCTCATACTTCTTGTGTTTACTGCATCTTTTGGTTGAACCATTTATGCTTGCACTTGACTTCATCTTACATTCCTTTGTTCATCATGCCTCTGGAATCAATAGGCAGTAATATATATATACCATATTTCTTAGAATTATCCCTGTCATAAAGGAGCACATGACCATATAGATAGATAACAGATTGATACACATGTACATATATGTATACTCACTTTTTTTGCACTTTCCTTTCTTTATTAATTTATTTTTTAATTCATATATAAACACACCCACTTAGAAACAAAACAAAAAAAAACCTCTATGAAGGCCTAAAAACACATATGCACTCACAGTTCATCACTGAGTTACTAATTTGTAACCCCAAATTTATATAACCAAAATCACAAATACAAGAGTTGCCCTCAAGGTAAGAGTCTATACCTGTAGATATCCACTGTGCATGAAAATATTTAAAAAAATGTACCACAAATAAGTTATAAAACTGTGTTGCCTTTTTTAAAATTTGTTATTTTTAGTTATACATAACGGTAGAATGTATTTTGACATATCATACATACATGGAGTGTAACTTTCCATTTATGTGGTAGTACATGATATGAAGTTACCCTGGTCATGTATTCATATATGAACATAGGAAAGTTATATCTGATTCATTCTATTGTCTTTCCCATTCCCATCCCCACCTATCTTACCCCCATTGGCCCCTGTCCAATCCTGTGAACCTTCACTCCTCCCTCCTCTCTGCCTACTGTCAACATCCACATATTAGAGAAAACATTAGGCCTTGGTTTTTTTGATATTGGCCTATTTCATGTAGCGTGAGAGTCTCAAGTTTCATCCATTTACTGGCAAATGCCATTATTTCATCTTCTTTATGCCCGAGTAATATTCAATTATGTATATGTACCACATTTTCTTTATCCATTCATCTATTGGAGGGCACCTAGGTTGGTTCCAGAGCTAAACTATTGTGAATTGAGCCATTATGATCATTGATGTGGCTGTGTCACTATAATATGCTGATCTTAAGTCCTTTGGGTATAGGCCGAGGAGTGGTATAACTGAGTCAAATGGTGGTTCCATTCTAAGTTTTCTGAGGAATTTCCATAATGCTTTCCAGAGTGCTTGTACCAATTTTCAGTCCCACCAGCAATGTATGAGTGTATCTTTCCCCCCCATCCTCACCAACACTTACCATTACTCATATTCATGATAATTGCCATTATGACTGGAATGAGATGAAATCTCAGTGCAGTTTTAATTTGCATTTCTCTAATTGCTAGTGGTGAACATTTTTTCATATATTTGTTGACTGATAATATTTCTTCTTCTGTGAAGTGTCTGTTCAGTGTTTTTGCCCATTTACTGATTGAGTTATTTGGTTTTTTTGGTGTTAAATTTTCTTTATATATCCTGAAGATTAATGCTCTATTTGAGGTGTAGGTGACAAAGATTTTGTCCCATTCTGTAGGCAGTCTCTTCACATTCTTTATTTTTTCCTTTGCTGTGAAGAAGCTTTTCAGTTTGAAACATCTATTGATTGTTAATTTTACTTCTTGTGCTTTAGGTGTCTTGTTGAGTAATTCATTTCCCAAGCTAACATGATGAAGAGTTGGTCCTACTTTTTCTTCTAGTAGGCACAGGATCTCTGTTCTAATGCCCAGGTTCTCAATCCACTTAGAGTTGAGTTTTGTGCAGGGTAAGAGATAGCAATCCATTTTTATTTTGTTACATATGGACTTCCAGTTTTCCCAGGACTACCTGCTGAAGAGGCTATCCTTTCTCCTATGTATCTTTATGGCACCATTGTCTAGTGTGAGATAACTGTATTTATGTGGTTTTGTCTTTGTGTCTTCTATTCTATACCTTTGGTCTTCATGTCTGTTTTGGTGCCAATCCCATGCCATATTTTCACTATAGCTCTGTAGTGTAATTTAAGGTCTGGTAATATGATGCCTTCTGCTTCACTTGTCTCACTGAAGACTTCTTTGGCTATTCTGGCCCTCTCATTTTTCCAAATGAATTTTATGATCACTTTTTCTATTTGTATGAAGAATGTTATAGGAAACTTAGTAGAAATTACATTTAATCTGTATAGTGCTTTTGGTAGTATGGACATTTTGACAATATAGATTCTGCCTATCCAAGAACCTGGAGATTTTTCCATCTTCTAAGGTGTGCTTCAATTTCTTTCTTTAGAGTTCTTTAGATATCATTGTAGAGGTCTTTCAACTCTTTTTTAGGATTGATTCCCCAGTATTATAGTTTATTTTTTGAGGTTATTATGAATAGGATAGTTTTTCTAATTTCTCTTTCAGTTGATTCATCACTGATATATAGGAAGACAATTTCTTTATGGGTGTTAGTTTTATATCTTGATAATTTTATGAATTCATTTATGAGTTCTAGAAGTTTTCTAGAGGAGTTTTTTGGGTCTTCTAAATATAGAATCATTTCATTGGCAAAAGTTTCCAAGACAATGTTGAATAGAAGAAACCACTTTTGGGGGGCGGTTCCAAGATGGCGGCCTAGACAGACGCTGTGGTCAGTCTCTCCAGAGCCAGAGATTGAAGTTGTGGAAATACCATCTCCCAGCCAGCTTCTGGACATCACCCTACAGCTACCCCCACAAGAATTTCACTTGCGCGTGTAAACAAGGCTACCGGGCAGCAGCCATTGCCACAAGCAGTGTGACTTCAGCAGCAAGCGGCAGCGTAGCTCAGCTGCAGTGGCTCAGAGCCCTAGCCCAGGGCTCGCCCCAGGCAGGGCCTGCTTCTACACAAGGGACCTGGCTCCAGCACCCAACCATGCAGGGACCCTAGCAGTTGCTCCCGTGGACACACGGCCCCAGCCGCCAGCCACTGGGGAGCCCAAATTCAGGGTAAGAGTTGCTCCAGAGACCCCAGTAGAGACAGCCCCACCCAAGGGCGGCTTGGGCCCGCCGCACTTCTGCGCCTGAGCTCCTGTGCACTGGCAAGAGCCACAGAGGGCCCAGATCCGCCCGCAGGAACCTCCATGGGTGTCCAGCAAGAGGGAGACCAGGATCTGCCACCTCAAGCCACTGAGGAGCCAAACTCAGGGTAAGAGTCCCCCCAGACATCCTAGTGCGAGGCAGCCCCACCCAAGGGCAGCCTGGGAACACCCCAGTTCCGCTCCAGAGTTCCTGGGGACCGGCAAGAGCTGCAGAGGGCCCTGATCCACCCTCAGGAACCTCCACGGGTGTCCAGCTAAAGGGAGACCAGGGACTGCTACCTCTAGCCACAGGGGGGCCCAAACTCAAAGTGAGAGTCCCCGCAGAGACCCTAGAGTGAGACAGCCCGCCGAAGGGCAGCCTGGGCCCACCCCAGTTCCGCTCCTGAATTCCTGTGGACCAGCAGGAGCCCCAAAGTACCCTGACCTGGTCCTCAGGAACCTCAACGGTTGTCCAGCCAAAGGGAGACCAGGGTCAGCAACCTCTAGCCACTGGGGAGCCCAAATTCAGGGCAAGTGTCTCTCCAGAGACACCAGTGTGAGGCAGCCCCATCCAAGGGCAGCCTGGGTCTGCCCCAGTTCCGCTCCAGAGATCCCGGGGTCCAGCAGGAGCTACAGAGGGTCCAAATCCACCCTCAGGAAACTCCAAAGGTGTCCAACTAAGGGTTGACCAGAGTCTGATTGCTAGCAGCCACAGAGGAAAGCACACCCAGGGAAAGAGTGGCCTCCAGTGACCCCAGTGTGAAGACGTCCAACCCTAGTGTGCTCTGGGCCTGCCTCAGTTCCGCTCCAGAGTTCCAGTGGGAATGCCAGGGTGCCCAGTTGAAGGCAGACCAGAGCCTGCTAGTCTCTAACCCCAGGGAGCTCATACTCACTGTAAGGGTCGCGCACAAACTCTCCAGCTTGTGACTCTGCCTAAGTGAGACCTGAGCCTGCCTCTACTTCCACTACAGAGTTCCTGTTCACCACCAGGAGTGCAAGAGAGGGCCAAAACAGCCCTCAGGGGCCGCCTCAGGAGCCCAGCCAAAGCCACTCCCACTGCCCTCTAGAGGTATATCCACTACTTCCACCACCAACTTTAATGACAGTAGTGCCAATCTGGGGACACTGGGAGAACAGAAGTAGCTCCAAGGTAAGACACAGGTAATCTGGAGTGTCAATACAAGATTATAGGATAGAAGCCGCAATACCTCAGATTGGTATTTCAAGAAAGGAAGATACATAATCAACATGAAAAAACAAAGGAAGAAACTGCCCCAAATAAACTTGGATACCACTGTAACAGAATCCATTGACAGCACAGTTGATGAAATGTCAGAAAAAGAATTCAGAATGTACATAATTAAAATGATCAGCAAACTAAAGAATGACATAAGTGAACAATTACAGGCAAAAATTGATCAATCCAACAAAGAAATAGGAGAGCAAATAAAGGAAACCATCAATCATTTTAACAAAGAGATAAGAGAGCAATTACAAGTAGCAAAAGATTACTTTAAGAAAGAGCTAGAGATCGTGAAACAAAAACCAATCAGAAATTCTTGAAATGAAAGAAACAATAAACCAAATAAAAAACTCAATAGAAAGCATCACCAGCAGACTAGATCACCTGGAAGACAGAACCTCAGATAATGAAGACAAGATAAACAATCTTGAAAATAAATTTGACCATACAGTGAAGATGGTAAAAAATCATGATCAGAACATATAAGAAATATGGGACAGCATCAAAAGACCAAAACTAAGATTTATTGGGATAGAAGAAGGTGCAGAATTTCAAACCAAAGGAATGCACAATCTCTTCAATGAAATAATATCAGAAAATTTCCCAAGTATGAAAAATGAAGTGGAAAATCAAATACAAGAGGCTTACAGGACACGTAGCATACAAAATTTCAACAGATCCACAACAAGGCACATTATAATGAAAATGCCCAACATACAGAATAAGGATAGAATTTTAAAGGCCACAAGAGAGAGGAACCAGATTCCATATAAGGGGAGACCAATTCGTATCTCAGCAGATTTTTCAACCCAGACACTAAAAGCCAGGAGATCATGGAATAACATATTCCAAGCCCTAAAAGACAATGGATGCCAACCAAGAAT
>PVHX01017667.1:0-39278 GCA_004024805.1 Geosciurus inauris | reverse complement strand
ATCACATGATTCTATCAATTGATGCAGAGAAAGCATTCGACAAAATACAGCACCCCTTCATGTTCAAAACACTAGAGAAACTAGGGATAGTAGGAACATTCCTCAACATCATTAAAGCAATTTATTCTAAGCCCAAGGCCAATATCATCCTAAATGGAGAAAAATTGGAAGCATTCCCTCTAAAAACTGGAACAAGACAAGGATGCCCCCTCTCACCACTCTTATTCAATATAGTCCTTGAAACTCTTGCCAGAGCAATCAGACAGACGAAGGAAATTAAAGGGATACAAATAGGGAAGGAAGAACTCAAACTATCATTATTTGCAGACGATATGATTTTATACTTAAAGGATCCAAAAAATTCCACCAGAAAACTTGTAAAACTGATTAATGAATTCAGTAAAATTGCAGGATATAAAATCAATATACATAAATCAAATGCATTTCTATACATCAGCAATGAATCCTCTGAAAGAGAAATTAGAAAAACTACTCCATTCGCAATTGCCTCCAAAAAAATAAAATACTTGGGAATCAATCTAACAAGAGAAGTGAAAGACCTCTACAATGAAAATTACAAGACACTCAAGAAAGATATTGAAGAACATCTTAGAAGATGGAAAGACCTCTCATGCTCCTGGATAGGCAGAATCAATATTATTAAAATGGCCATACTACCCAAAGCACTATACAGATTCAATGCAATCCCAATTAAAATCCCAAAGGCCTTTTTTATAGAAATAGAAAAGGCAATCATGAAATTCATTTGGAAAAATAAGAGACCGAGAATAGCTAAAGCTATCCTGAGCAAGAAGAGTGAAGCAGGAGGCATCAGAATACCAGACCTTAAACTTTACTACAAAGCAATAGTAACAAAAACGGCATGGTACTGGCACCAAAACAGACATGTAGACCAATGGTACAGAATACAAGACACAGAGAGTAATGCACATAAATACAGCTATCTCATACTAGACAAACGTGCCATGATTGTGAATAGAAACAAACTGATAGGCAGAACAATTTATGCCATGCGCAGGCCAGAGAATACATGAATTTATGTAGGCAAAGTGTCAAGTCAATAAAAGTTCTAAAGGAAAGCCTAGATGAAAGGAGAATGTGTCCTGTCAACCTGGAAGGCACAAAAATGTTTGTTTGAGATTTGGCTTATTGGCCAGTGATGAGGATTTGGAGAGGTTAACTGAGTTGGCGTAGAGAGTACAGAAGGTGGTACAAGATTTATAGTCAATGTCCAGAGTTCCATGCAGGGCATAAGACACAGGAAGCACAGAGGCTTGCTAGAGATGAACATAAAGAGAAGGGAGCTAGTCTAGTAAGTAATCACTGAAAATTAGCAAAGATATACCAATCTATGTGAATCCATAAGCTAGACGGTTGGTGTTTGGAAGGAATTTTTGCCTTCTGAATCAATTTGTAGCAGCCTTTCTCTTTCAGGCAAATATGGGCAAGATTCAGTAATACCCACAAAAAGTATTGGTTTCAATATTCCCTAAAACAAGTTTTTGAAAAACTATGCAATTGCTCATACTTTTTAAGTTGATAAAGTTTTCCCCCTATGTTTAAATAATTGCAATGGATATGCTATCCTGTAGTTTGAAAATATTGAGAATAAAGTAAAATTGTTACACTTTTCTTAAATGCAGCCTTTGGAACCTAGACAGCTAAATTAATTGATATTTACCATAAGCCATTTTAAGAATAATTAAGGGACTTATAACAGTCATAAATTTTCTATTGTTCCTTTTTACCATTGAACATATATTTCTATTCAGCTTCCATCAGAGAATTTTACTTACTATTTAAAGAATTTTATTTTACATCTGAAAGTGTTTTTATTATCACTCCATCATTTTCTTCTACAGATATAGTTAATACATGTTAAATTAAATGTTTTAAAATTTTATTTGATTTTAAGTATAAAATTTATTCTGTGTTGGGTGATAATTACAATTATTCTTGGCAGAAAATTGATCACCAAATTATATTGAACATTAAAAGTTTCAAAAATTATTAACTTTAGTAAAAATTTTATAAAATACATCCTTTTAAGTAGATGAATGTGCTGCCTCAATACTTCAGTTATTTTTCAATATTCTTGTTGCTCAGGGGTTTGAGATAAATTCCATGGCAAAATTTTTTAAATCATTGAGAAATTTTATGGAAGTAAAATAGATGGCATAGGAATTTGGTGTCACTCAGTATTTAAATAAATACTTTTATATGGCAAAATTCATACTGATCTACTAACAAAAATATTTCTAAACAATCTTTTTTTTTTTTTTTGCTACTGGATTAGGATTTTTTTTTTTTTTTTTGGTACTGGAGATTGAACTCAGGGGCACTCAACCACTGAGCCACATCCCCAGCCCTATTTTGTGTTTTATTTAGAGACAGGGTCTCACAGAGTTGCTTAGTGCCTCGCTGTTGCTGAGGCTGGCTTTGAACTCATAATTCTCCTGTCTCAGCCTCCCTAAGTGCTGGGGTTACAAGTTTGCGACTGTGCCTGGCTTGGATTAGGTTTTTATTAAATTTTGTTGAAGCAAAGATACTATTGACTCACAAATAATATATTACCCAATTTTTGAAGTCATTCCTTTTCTCAACACTGTCATTGGTATTTCCATAGATACTTTGTTGACATCCTGGATTGATAAAGCATATTAATATTAGAAGTGGATTAGAAGTGTGTTTTCATGAAGTGGGAAAAGGGCAATTATAAACGTGGAGGTGAGGAAAAAGAATCCAGTTTTCCTCCATCAGAGGAGAATTATCAAGCGGGTCAGATTTAGGAAAAAGAAGATTGAAGATCTGTGTATGTTTACCTTAAAACCGTTCAGGGTCACAAACCTTTTGGAAAGTCTTCTCCAATCTCCAGGGGTTTCATTTTTGGTTACATCACAGGGCAAGGACCTCTGAGAAAGCCCTTTACTTTCTCTCTGCTCTTAGCTTCATGTTAAATTCCTTTACAACACTATTTGAATCTTAGATTGGAGTAAAACATTTCTCCAATTAATGTAAAACTTTGAACTGTACCCAAGTTGGCAGCTGAAGTTCTTGCAGGAGTGTAACTGCAAGTACCCTTCTATAGTCAGTCTATGCTGAAGTGTCCTCTCTGTCTTTACTCAGCTAGCAGATCTAGGACAGATTTCACTGGACTCAAACCAAAGGTGAAAGAGCTTTAAAAAATGACCAATATTAGCAAAATTTTATCAAAAATAAAACAATCCCCAAAAGGTGGTTCTATCTCACCTAGGAAGCCTTCTCACTTTAGTATTTTTGTAAAACTCTGTACCCGCCCATTGCTCTACACTCCCTTACTTGGCATAATTTTTGAATCTTCTAACAATATTATTTCAATAGTTGAATTCAGAAGCTTTTAGGAAGAGCTTTTGGAAACAAAAACTGAGTTTAATATAACTTTCCAAAAGGAAAATTTTTCTCCAAAAACAAAGACATGAAGTGCTCCTCTTCAGCTTTGTTTATGGATTTCATTGTCTCACACACATACTCTCTTCTGTTGCCAGAGAAGACGGACTTCTGGGGTTGTCCAAAGTGCGTGAATGAGATCTAAGAAAAGGCAGATTGTGTTTATTGCTGCTATGCTGGATTTAAGTTCCTCTGCTTTGTGTCACATTCTTAAGTATTGACCAAGATAACTTAAGATATAGATGCTTCTTCCAGTGGGTCCCAGAAGTCATCTAATCTAACCTCTGCATCCAGCCATCATCCTCTGTTTTAAGACAATAATAACATATTTGATTTTTCCTTTTTTCTTTCCTTCCTTCCTTCCTTCCTTCCTTCCTTCCTTCCTTCCTTCCTTCCTTCCTTCCTTCCTTCCTTCCTTCCTTTCCTTTTTTTAACCAGGGATTGAACTCAGGGGCACTCGACCACTGAGCCACATCCCCAGCCCTATTTTGTGTTTTATGTAGAGACAGGGTCTCACTGAGTTGCTTAGCGCCTTGCTGTTGCTGAGGCTGGCTTTGAACTTGTGATCCTCCTGTCTCAGTCTCCCAAAGAGCTGGGATTACAGATGTGCGCCACCGCGCCCAGCTGACATATGTGATTTTTCAATCAGGAAGTTTGGGTCAGGAAAATAAAAGCATTCTAGGTATTTTAATCAAGATGAGATTTAATTGGGATATAAGGAGCTTAAAAATCATTGCACGTGCTAAGGGAGCAAAGGTTAAGGAAAGCTTCCACTGGCTTCCAGAGAATCAGCACTTTGCAGAGACTGCAGAAAATTGCTACCAATGATTATAGGTGTGTAACAGGAGAATGGCTAAGGCTAGTTCTGTTAGTGCAAAAAGACTGGGAAGAATGCAAACTTCACAGATCATTTCAGCCTTTATTCAGGAACAGGACTACACCTACAGGGATGGACCCACTTTCCCGGAGGCAAATGAGGCTTATCTAGGTTATCCCAGGAGGTGGTCTGGTGAGCATATCAGTTTTCCTGGACACTTAGGAATTTGGGTTTTTTTTCATCAATCAATGAAATGGTCAGTTTTAGTGCTCAGGAATTCGAGCTCTTGGGTCTGGGGTCTTGTGTTCTGCAAGTCAGTGCCTGTCAAAGGTTATCACCATAGTGTGGTGAGATACCTCCTTCCTGCCTGGGATTAGCACCAGGAACACATTTATCTTGGGAGATGAAAGCTGTCAGTGCATGGCTTTTCTTTTTCCTTTTTCTCAGGCTACATTATTTTTATTTCCCATATCTATTAAGTTCAAAGCTTCACATTGACTGCTGAAGCACTTAATGTTTGTCTGTCAATGCCAGAGAGAAATAATATTGCCTCTGACTCTCTGTGGCCTTCTGATTTGAACATGAGTGTCTCTCATTAGCAAACTCTAACTGGGAACACTGTTGTTGATATATGTAGTTTGTAGGTTTCCCATACTTGCAATACAATCAGAACAAAGGATTGCCAACAGAATAGCTAGCACCATCACATTGCTGTGAAACTGCAGAGCCCACCTCGAGTTACTAACATCTTTTGGAATGAATGTGTGATCCAGCAGACCATTTGTTTCTCACTTCCATCACCAATGGGTTGTTTTACATGAATTATAGTTGTGGGATGGGAAAAAGGGGAAATTTGAGAGATCAAGCAAGTGTGAAATCATCCAAGGTTCTTGTCTCTAAAGATCACAAATATATTTTTAGAAATTTGAGTCAATGGAGATAATTATACTTGGAAATTACTATAAATCTCCTCACACAAAAGAAAATATCTTAGACAAAATCCTTAGGTAGGTAAGAGGATCCTTCAGAGGTAAGTTCTTAAAATGACTACTAAGTCGTCTGTTAAGACACATAGGCAGAGTCAAACTCCCTGACCAAAGACCAGAAATAATGCATCTATATTCACAAGTTTATTTATTAATTAGGTTTATTAACTTAATGTAGCATGAGAGAGTACTTCCACAGAAACTAGGAGAGTCTTAGGAAGGACCACGTGGGAGGGGCTACTTACAGGTTTGGGCCTGTGGTGGATGATTCTGAAAGGAGATTAGGAAATTGAGAGTCAGTTCTGGATTCAGTGCTCTCAAGAAGTATGGACAATTTAGGGAATGGTGTTCTCAAAATTTTTGGCCCAGAGGCAGCAAGATTAGAGCCAGGCTGGGGTTGTCATTAAAAAGGAAGCAGGCAATTACTCAAAAAGATGGATGCTACAAATTTTTGTGGTAGCAGTTTGGTCTTGCCTAGGTTCTTTTAGAAACTTTTTCCCCTGTTAATAGATTGATTATATTGGCCTTGTTTGTATCTTGTCAGAAACATCAAATTTTCTTGGGAGAATTATAGTCTTCTTAGCAGTGACACAGATATTTGTTTCTTTAGTAGTTGACTGCTTAGCTCTTGCCTTGCTGATAGTTACGCAAATTTGGAACCAGAGCTGAATTGCTCAGGAGAGCTCATCTATTTCTCTATCTTTCCTCCTAAACAACACTTGTTCTGGCATCTATTCTAACTCTGAACAAATATTTAGGAATATCAGTTGGGGACCATTAAAATATTAAATCTGCCAGGGGCAATTCACATGTCTCCCCTCCCTCCGCTCATTTAAGGGGAGGGGATAGAATTTGTTAGAAACAATGTGCAATTTGTTTTTAGTTTCATCAGTGAATCCTCCAACTGTTTCTTCCAAAATACTTTGAGAGGGCTGGAGCTGGAGCTCAGTGGTAGAGCGCTTGCCTCACATTTGTGGGGCACTGGGTTTGATCCTCAGCACCACATATAAATAAATAAATAAATAGATAGATAGATAAATAAATATTTATTGTGTCCATCTACAACTAAAAAAATTTTTTTTTAAAAATACTCTGAGAAACCCATAAATGGGATGCAGCTATTAATGAGTGCAAATGTAACTATGAGCATGAACTAGAATGGAAATGTGTAATATGGATTCTTTTAGAACATGAAATATGGTTAACTGCTTAATAAAACTTGCATTGGTGGCCATGACTATACTCCCTCTCCTGTGAAAGAAAGAGCCTGAGGATATAACCAGGGTGACCGGGTTCCCAGCTTTACCTCTTATTAGATGTGATCCTGGGAAACTAAAGAGTGAAAACTAATGCCTACCTTTCAGGATTCTAAGGGTAAAATGAAATATTGAAAGCAGAGCATCTGATATATAATAGATGATCAATGAATGTTGTTCCTCCCCCCACCCCCATTTTTAATCACATTGGAGAACAGTGGAAATTTCACTCTTTGGGGTTACATTTTTACTCATTTTAAGCATCTGTTTTCCCCTGTTGGTTTTATTTCAGTTTTTAAGGAAAAGAATTCAGAATATGCTAATGAAACTGAAAACATATGCCATCCTCACCCTGAGTAATGAAATAAACTTGATTGGAAGACTGTGAGATCTAATGAGAAGTGCAAGGAAAGATGACAATATAATTCTAAGTTGCATTGCTAATTTATTTACACATTAAGGACAAGTTGCTACATCCTGTCCCTCCACATTTTTATTTTATATCAGCAGAGAAAATTCATAACAACTTCAAAACATCAGACTGTAAGAAATTAAAATAATGTTTAATTTAAAAAATTATTATGTTTGTGAGCCTGGGGTTGTAGCTCAGTGATAGAGCACATATCTAATATGCACGAGGTCCTGGGTTCAACCCACAGAACCTCACACACACAAAATTATTATTATTATTATACACATACACACATACACACATATATACATATATATGTATATATATTAGTACTATACCTGTTATGGTTTTGATATGAGATATCCCCCAAAACTCTTGTGTTAGTTCAGGAATATTCAGAGGCTAAATGATTTAATTATGAGAACTATACCCTAATCAGTCCTTTCTAGTTTGGATGGATTGTCTGGGTGATAAGTGTAGACAGGTGGGGCTGTGGCTGGAAGAAGTAGGTCACTGGGTGTGCACCCTGGAAGGATTTATCTTCCCCGTGTTTCCTTCCCCTCTGTCTTGGCTCCCCGGTTCCTTCATCATGTCCTTTTACCATGGCATTCTGCCATACCCCAGGCCCAGAGCAAAAGAGTCAGCAATGACGAACTGCATCTCTGAAACCATAAGCCCCAAATAAACTTTCCCGTCTCTTAAGTTGTTCTGATCGGGTATTTTGGTCACAAAAAGGAAAAAAAAAAAAAACTAATTATCACAATACTATTTAAGTAATTGAACTGATTTTACTGTCTTATTGTGAAAGTAAAGAGTTTATTAATAAATGTTTGGGAACCTGTCTCCCCATGCAAATATGCTAGGGCTTCTATGGAGCATATGAATAGAGATGGAGTTGTTGGGATATGAGCATAAGGATGTCTGAGACCACCTGTTGCTAAAGCTACCTGCCCACACATGGTAATTTTAGACTTACAACCTTTTACCCCTTAGGCATTGTGTGTACAATGGTATCACTTTTGAGTTTTAATGGGCATTACCCTAATTACTAATTATCAGCTCTTTATACTACATACGTATATATTTTATTAATTTTAATCAACTCTTCCTATGGTTATTGGGCTTCCCTGTTATGTGCTTATCCATATATTTTGCCAACATTTTTCTACTGAATTGTCATGTTCTATTCTTAATCAACTTAGGAGTAGTTCTGCATTCTGGATACTTATTACTTTGTCCATTATTTGGGTTGTAAATATCTTCTACCAGCTTTGTGTTTATCTTCTCATTTTTCTGATATAGCTTTCAATTAATAAAATTTTGTTTCTCATAGTAATATTCAACTGACCCAGAGCCATTTCTTTTTATTTTTACAATAGATGTATTTTATTATTTTCTGAATTTTAATTGATATATGATATGCAAATGTGTAGGTACAATGTGATGTTTTGATGCATGTATACAATGCATAATAATGAAATCATGGTAATTAGCATATCTATCACTTTAAGGATTTATTCTTCTTTGCAATGAAACATGATGCCTCTGGCTTTACTATGCAATTGAATATGAGAACTTATTTCTCCTGTTTAACTTCACACTGGTTGACAGCCTGCTCCCCCATCCCCTCGTCCCCCTCTCCAGCCTCTGGAGACCATTATTCTATTCCTTACTTCTATGAAATCAACTTTTTCAACTTATGCATGTAAATGATATCATGCAATATTTGTCTCTCCATTTCTGACTTATTTCACCTAACATAAGGTTTTCTGTGTTCATTCATGTTATTGCATATGACAGGATTTAATTTTTATGGTGAAGTAGTATTCCATTGTGTATACCTACCATTTTCTTTACCTATTCATCTGTTGATGGGCATTTAGTTTGACTCCATATGTTGGCTATTATGAATAGTTATGTAATAAACATGGAATACAAACTTTTTTTTGATATATTAAGTTCATTTCCTTCAAGAATATACCCAGTAGTGGAATTGCTAGGTCATATAGTAGTTCTAGTTTTAATTTTTGAATAACCCTCATACTATTTTCCAGAATGGCTATACTAATTTATGATCAACAATGTGTAAGTATTCCCTTTTCTCCATGTTCCTACCAGCATTTATTTTTTGTCTTTTTGATAATACTCATTCTAACTGCAGTGTTCAGTTTGTATTTCCTTGATGATAGGGAGTGCTGAACCTTTTTTTCATATGCTGTTGACCATTCAAATGTCTTCTTTTGAGAAATGTCTATTTAAGCCTATTGCCTATTTTTAATTGAATTATGTGTTTATTTTCTGTTGGGTAGTTTTATTTATATATTTTGGATATTAACCTCTTATCAGATAAATATTTTGCAATATTTTCTTCTGTTCTGTAAGTTGTTTCTTCCCTCTGTTGTACAGAAGCTTTCTAGTTTGTTACAATACCTTTTATCTATTTTCGCTTTTGCTGTCTGTGCTTTTGGGGTCTTTTTCAAAAATATTTGCCTGTTCCAATGTCCTTAAGCATTTCCTTCATGTTTTCGTCTAAATTTGAATCTTGCATTTAGGTCTTTAACCCATTTTGAATTGATTTTTTAATTTAGTAAGAAGAGTCTAATTTTATTCTTCATATCCAATTTTCCAAGCACCATTTATTGAAGAAGCTCTCCTTTTTCCACTGTGTATTTTTAGTGCTTTGTTGAAAACCAGTTTGCTATAGATGCACGGATTTATTTATGGGCACTCAATCCTGTGCACTTGGTCTGTGTCTTTGTTTTTTGCCAATAACCTGCTGCTTTGGTTACTGTAGCTATGTAGTACATTTTTAAGTGAGGCATTATGACCTCCACCTTTGCTCTTTTTGCTTAGGATTTATTTGGCTATTTGGGTTCTTTTACGGTTCCATGTAAATTTTTAGACTTGCTTTTTCATGTCCCATGTAGATTGTCATTGGTATTTTGACAGGGATTACATTGAATCAAGGTTGTTTTGGGTAATATGTAAAATTTGACAATATTAATTTTTGCTACATGAACACACGTTATCTTTTCATTTTTTTCTGTGACCCTTCAATTTATTTTATCAATGTGTTATAATTTTCATTGTAAAGGTATTTCACCTCTTTGAATAAACATACTGCTATTTTTTTTTTTTCCTTTTGGTCATTATTGGTACTGCAAATAAGATTGTTTCTTGATTTCTTTTTCAGATGATTTGCTAAATTGATCTATTGAAATACTATTGCTACTAATTTTTGTATGTTGATTCTGTATCCTTCAACTTTGCTGAATTTATTGGTTTTATGAGTTTCATTTTTTTGAACAATCTTTCCTGTCCTTGCCAATTATATTTATTTGTGGATTTGTTTCTTTCCATTTATCCATCTATTCCTATCATTATAATATATTGCTTAACTCACTATCGCATTTTGATAAGTCTTAATATCAGGTAAAAAGTGATTTTGCCCAGATAGTCTTTTTAAGAAGTTAATAAATATTACACTTTTTTAGCCTTTAGTTTTTCTGTATAATGTCATATTGCTGTATTTAACTTTTCAAGTTAGAAAAAAAATGTTAAGATTTTAATTGAAGTTGTGTTAAAACTGGCAATCAGCTTGGGAGAGTCTACATTATTATAGGTAAAGATATAGCTCTCCACATATACAATAAGCAAAGGTCTTCAGTGTATTTTAATTCCTATAATTTCCACATACTTGTTAAATTTTACATACATTTTTAGTTGTTATCATAAATTATTTTTCTGAACTTGTTTTTTCACATATTAATTGCAATTATATGGATATCATTTGACTTTGGTATATTGATCTAGAATCTAGCCATCATGCTTAACTTTAATTCATTCTAATGATATGTATAAACAAAATAACTCTTCAGAAATGTTATTTATTTATATGATATCACCCATGAGTAAAGGCAGTTGGATTTCTATCTTTCCGTTCTTATTCTTTCTCTGAGAAACCCAGTGATTTATTTATTTGTTCTATAGTAATATAGCTAAGGAACAAAACATCTTTTTCATATAGCACTCTTTTATGCTACAATTCCTTTAGTAACTAGTCTCCAAAATGGTTCCCTAAAAGTCTTGTCTCTTGGTATTCAAGTTCCATTCATATCCTTCTGCTCACAATTACTAGAGCTGACCAGACCTCTGTAACCAATGGGATACTGAAAACAATGATATAGGACTTTACAAACAAGGCCATAAAATACATTTATGTCGGGGACTGGGTCACACAGGTGTGATGCAAGGATGAGCTATCAAGCCGAGCAGGCGGGAACACCCTGCTCTCCCTGGTCTTGGAACACCAAGACTTGGCCCTAGCCCCTTGCCAACCGATGTGCCCGGAGACTTCTCTCCCCATAACCCCGGCTCTTTGCCAACTGATATGTCCAGCCGGACTTCTCTTCTTCTGACCTTGGCTCCTGCCAGCAGGGCCAGCTTCTTGCCAATTTCCCACAGCCCCAAACTGATACCAGCCCTGGACGGATACCGGTCCTGGCTTCTTGTCAGCCAACCCTGGCTTCTCGCCAACTAAGATGACCTTTTAGGTGATTGGTTATAAATCAATTAGGTAATGCTCTGGTTGAACACCCCTATATGAACTTGTAACTTCCCCTTAATAAACAGTTCCTGCATTTGAGACAGAACTCTCCAGCTCAAGCGTGGTAATTGTGTGCTGGACGACTTTACCTTTCTCAGCCGTCGTGTCGGGGACTCCCAAGGATTTCCTCCTCCCCGCTGGCCGAGGGGGGAGACTGATACCTGGCTGGGGGGACCCCGACAATTTAGACTTGTGTCTTTGGGGGAAAGGTATTTAGATATTTTTAAATTGACAGAATATTTTTCTAATTCATATAGTGTTGTAATTTGATGCACATACCCCAGGTGTAATGATCAAATCAAACATTTCCATCTTTTCAAATAGTATTATTTCTAGGTGTTCAGTACCTTGAAACTTTTCTCCTTTAGTTATTTTGGAATATGTAATTAATTATCATAGACAGTTGTTGCTATGTTATTATATAACATCAGAACTACTTCTCCCTCTTTGACTGGTTTTGGTGTCCAGATTAAGGTTTCCGTATTGATCTGGGTCATTTCTTCTGTTCCATACCAGTTGCTATGTCATGAGTACAATCAGGAAGCCCTGTAGGGAACTGTCCTGTCAATATCCAGCACCATCAAGAATAAAATAACAATAAATGCTGGGGAGGATGGAAGAACAGGAATTCTTATCCATAGTTGGCAAGAATATAAGTTAGTACATCCAATATGGAAATCAATATGGAGTTTCTTCACAAAACAAGGTACAGATCTACCATATGATCTAGGCACACCACTCCTTGGTATTTGTCCATAAGAATTAAAGCCAACATATTTTAGAGAGAGGCATATTGGTGTTTGCTGCAGCACGATTCACAATAGCCAAATTATGGTGTGAGCTTAGGTGTCCATCAACAGATGACTGGTTAAAGAAAACGTGGTATGTATACATAATGAAGTTTTATTCATCCATAAAGAAAAATGAAATGATGTCATTTCCAAGGCAATGAGTGGAAATGAAGAGCATCATGTAAGCCTAATAAGCCAGAGTTGGACATGGGTCATGTTTTCTCTCATATGTGGGAGTTAGAGAGGAAAAAAAGAAAAAAAGGGATGTCATGAAAGTAGAAGGGAGACCACTGAGAAGAAGGGGGCCAGGAAGGGCCAGGAGGTGAGGGTACAGGGAAGTACTGAGGTGTGAAATTGATTAAATTATGTTATATGCATGTACACAAATGTCAATGAAACCCAGTATTCTGTATAGTTAATATACACCAATAAAAACCAAAACAGCCTGCACAATCTTCCTGCTATATAAATGAACCATTTTGGAAGCAGATCCTCCAGCTCAGTCAAGTCTTCAGATGACTGCAGCCATGGTCAACATCTTGACTATGACCTCCTGAGGGAATTCTAGCTAGAACCACCCAACTAATCTGAATTCCTAACCTGCGGAAGCCGTATGAGATAACAAATATTTTTTGCTGTTGTAAGTTACTCCATTTTGAGATATTTGGTTGTTGCAGCAATAATCAATACAATTACTATACAAGAGAATTGTATAAACGCAATGTATAAATATGCTGAAATTTTCACTTCAATTTAATACAGATTTTTAGGCTACCTTTCAAAAAATAATCAACTGGTGATCTCATCAGGACATCTATCAACATAACAAGATTGGTGGAGGGACTAAATTCAGTCCAGAAACACTTGCTGCTACATGCAATTGCAAACACTAAAAGAGTGCCCTATGTCTAGGGGGCAGAGAGATGTCTATTACCCCAGGGGCTGAGTCAAGCAATAACAATTGCAAACATCTGCACTATTTATGTACAAGAGCTACTCCCCTTGGATTGCTAGTTTAATTCACCCAGAGTCATAAAGCAACTTTTCTGGAGACTTCATAGCGTAAGTTCCTATTACACTTCACAGGACGTAGCCCTGAAGGCATGGTTCACATAGTTTATTTCACATGATGTCTAACCATTTCACCTACTCCAAAGTATGTGAACGAGCAGATTCGAGAGAGGGGCCAGGGAAATATAGTGCCAACATGTTTCACGGCTGGATCCACCCTACCATTTGATCTTTTTTATTCTGAATCATTTATCTTTTCCATAGCCAATCCTCTCTTTCATTCTCTTCTTTTACTCCCCTTCTACAGAATCTGCTTTCAAGAGAAACCTCTTAATGATGGGGAAAATATGAATTCCTCTTTCTTGTCTCTTCTCTCATCCTGTTGTCCCATGTGAATCTCCACTCTAGTCAAAATTCCTATTTTTTACCTATTTCTGTTTCTGATTGTTCTTCTCCTGTCATTTTTTCCACAGAGAATCCCTCCTCCTGGCCCTTTCATGTTTTCACCCTTCAAAGACCAGCTTGGAAGCAATACCTCCAGGACATCTTCCCTCACTGTTATAATGATATCTGTTTTCCCTTTTCTCAATTACTGTAGCAGTCATTTGAACCACAACTCTTTCAACTTCTGGAACTTATACTTATTATTATCATCCACCTTTTCTGACTTGCAACACTTTCCTTTCCACCTCTGCACCCTACACATGCCCATACAACCTTCACTTTTCTACCCATAGCATTTCAGGTTCTTCCAAGGCAGCAGTATGTCATCTTCGTCTTCACACTCTCAGCACCTACTAAGAGTTCTTGGTACCTACTTTTGCTCAGGACAGAATGGTCCAGGTGGGATGAGATAATAAGCAAGTCCCTTTAGGGACTTGTGTGGCCACAGGGTGTGTGATGGTCAAGGCCCTCCAGGGGGCAGTAAAGAACTAGCTGTTTAGGGTTCACCTGAAGAAGTAATTAATATTTTGTCCTTAAGGATTTCTCATATGGTTCCAGGGGGTAAGACAAATGAAGATGATGGGAAGAAGACAAATGGAAATCATCTGGAATTCAATCTGAATAGAAGGAGGAACCTGAAACAGAAACTAATCACATGATCTGAATGGGAGGAGTGATGAGGGGGAAGATGGGAAGGCCTACAAAGAAAGGCACGAAGTTCCTAAAACGTGTGTAGAAGCCAGAATTCTGGTTGATCAGGAGACAAAATCTAGGGCAGGATGATGCTTTGACAAGAAAAAGAGCTAAGCTCAGTCTGGCAAACCAAGACACAGGACTCTCAACATAGGGGGCAAGAAATCGAGTGTTCTGGGTTACCCCAAAACTTTGCTGAAAATTTTAAAATTACATTGGAATTTATTTATGAATATAAAAAAATCTTAGGTTAAATGTTACCAGAATTCAGCATCACATTAAAAAATAATGCTGCATCAAGACCATATTGAATTTATTCTAGAAGTATATGAATATAGTTTGATATTAATAATATCATAACTCAAACATAAGGAGAAATAACAAGATATAAATGGAGAAAAATCACATGATCACTTACATGTAATTTAACAGAATTCAACATCCATTCTTTTTTAAAATTTTTTATTTGTTCTTTTTAGTTATACATGACAATAGAACATATTTTGACATATCATACAAACATGGAGTATAACTTCCCATTCTTGTACATGATGTGGAGTTATACTGGTCATGTATTCATATAACAACATTCATTCTTTATAACAACATTTAATAGAAGGGGGAATTCCTTAACATGATAATATTTTGCACAGGAAGTATTATACAGTGCAATTCAAACAACAGAATAAATTATAGGCATACAATTTGGGAAAGTATTCATATTATTTCTAAGTATTTTTATTATAAAGCTGACAATCCCAAAATTCAACCAAAAAGGTACTACAAGTAAACAGATTTCAATAAGAAATTGTGGAATAAAATTAATATGTAGATGTTAATGCCTTTCAGAAATACAAGCAACAAATAACGAAAAGGCTTAATGAAAGACTATATCACTTCCGATGACACCAAGATATAAAACATTAGGAACAAATTTAGCAATGAATACATATGACTTCCATGAGAAGAGCATTAAAACATTC
The DNA here is from genome assembly GCA_004024805.1 of Geosciurus inauris. Classification (NCBI taxonomy): domain Eukaryota; kingdom Metazoa; phylum Chordata; class Mammalia; order Rodentia; family Sciuridae; genus Geosciurus; species Geosciurus inauris. The sequence goes on along the minus strand of PVHX01017667.1, from coordinate 23,832 downwards.
CTGAAGAACACACACGCAAACACACACAAGATTTTTAGGAATAACATGTTCTTGTATATGAAAATTCAAAATTGTAAAGATTTCAGTTCCACCTAAATTAATTCATAAAATGTAAATTGTTCCACATTAAAATATTGATCTATTTTTCCCCTTTGGCTTGCTTTTCTCCTGACCTCAAGCAAATCAAGTTTGTCTTGACAGATAAAATAATGGTTTCTCTAGTGTTTCCTCTCTCCTGATACTGACTCAGAGCTTGGCTAATATTAGCATAGAAATATGAAAATAAGAAAATAAGCACATCTCTAGAAAAAGATGGAAAAAGAAAGAAGAGAGAAAGTAAGGAATGAAGAAGGAAAGAACGTATGAATTCTAAAGTTCATATGAAAAAAGATACAAGAAAAAACTTATAAAGAAGAGTTCAAAAAGTCTGCTTCAGCAAAAGCGAGGCGCTAAGCAACTCAGTGAGACCCTGTCTCTACATAAAACACAAAATAGGGCTGGGGATGTGGCTCAGTGGCCCAGTGGCCCTGAGTTCAATCTCTGTCCCCCCGCCAAAAAAAAGAAGAGCAATGGAGTCACCAGATATTACAGCACATTATAACACCTTCACGATTACCACAGAGTGGCATGTAAATAGTGGCCCATAGAAGAGAATAAAAATATCTGCAAATAAAACCAAATATGCATAGAAGTTTAGTATATAATAAAGATGGCACTTCAAATTGGCAGAGTAAGGATGAACTTTTGAATAAATGTTGTTGAGACACTCGGTTGCATTGTGGTACAACTGAAAGTCCCTGGGAGTAGTTACTTGTTAAAGTGGCATTTCTTAAAATATGTTTCTCAAACCGTCTCATAATAAAACTAGTTACACCATTTGGATCATTCACTGAATTAAAAACTTGTAAGGTAACTCCTGAGAATGGAATCTTATCAAGTTTCCCAGGAAACTTGGAGGGACACACATCTGGGAACTGCTCCTTTAAACAATCAGACCTGGCTGAGAACAGCAGAAGAACCCCAACTCTACCACGCAGGTGGTTGTCTCTGTCCCCTGCCGCAGCTGTCCCCGTTTTATTTCCACGTGGTCAACAGTTTTCACCCCTACTTCTGGCCAATTGCAGGCAATGGTAAAGGCCATAGAAGGCCCTAACTAAACTGTTTGGTTGAAATATATAAAATGATCTTTCAAACTTATAGTTTAGGTGAGGTGAGGTCAGAATTAATGAAATATTCAGTAGAAAAACAAAAGGAAGTTTACAAATGAAGTTGTTAATTGAGTGCTGATTTCAGTTTCTTTTCATTTAGCTCATTGAGAGTCAGAATGTCTAAGAGCAGTAAAAGGCTGCTCCTGCTTAAGGCTTTTGCTCCTGGTTCCCCTGGTCTTTCCCTAGGACTTTAAAATTCTTCCCATGATTCATAAATTTCCATCTTCAGGTAGGCATCACTTCTAAACCTCAGGAGCATATGTACAACTACTTGGTATATCCTCTCGTATGACCCTAATGCATCACAAACTGTGTTTGAGGGTCAAACAATACCCAGGTGGTATAGCCAGGGTTCTTATGCTGTCCTCAGCCAGGTCTGATTGTTTAAAGCAGCAGTTCCCAGATGTGTGTCCCTCCGAGTTACCTGGGAAACCTGAATTCCTCACCTTGATCACTCACCTGGCACTTTCCTCCCCACACCCATGCTCACCAAATCCAGTCTTCTTCCAGTGTTCCCTGCTTCGGGCAAGAAGAGTTCCAGCATACAGCCAGTCAGAATAGTGGTCCTGAGATAAAAACAGAAATCCTTTAATGTGGCCTAAGAGCACCTGCCAGTGCTGGCCTTGCTTCTCCCTTCCGCTTCCTGTCCACTCCCTCCTTCAGTCTGTTCTGAGGTCTTCCTCCTAATCATGTTCTCTCCTAACTCAGGCCATGTTCACATGTCAGCACCCTTGGCTTGAAATTTCTTCATTTCCTTTTGACCTAATTAACTCTTATTCATCTATATATATCCTGGGTCAATACTCACCTCCTCAGAGAAGCCTTCCCAGAGTTTTCCTGACCAAGTTAAACTCCCCCTTACACTCTCTCATTGCCTCCTGTTCTCCACTCTCTATCATTGGTCAAACATGCGATTTAACATGTTCCATGTGTGATTATGTTTTTTAAAAAAACTGCCTCTTCTAAATGTAAGCTCATGACAACAGGGACCATGAGTGCTCTGCTCAACTGGATCCCAGCACCTGGCACAGTAACCACCATAAGGAATAATTCCCTGAAAATATTGCTTGAATAGACAGCAACCTTATTCCCAGTTCTTTTAACTCCCTTTACCGAGGTTTGTATGGGCATTAGACACAGGTGGGCTCTGAAGATCTGAAGAAGATTCCACATTTCTTTGCAATTCAAAAACTTATGCTTTTAGGAATGCCAACAAGGCTCTGTCTGAGGAAAGCTTCTGGATTTCATTTTATGTCTAATAACTTTGCCTTGAGATTACTCATCTCTGTGAGGTTCTCTTGAATTGTTCATTGTTCCTAGGAAGTGGTTTTTGTAAAATATCATCATTATTAAAAATCCTACAAACTTTGGGCAGCAACAACAAATGTAATTCCTAGCCTGGGAAAATGGATTATTTTCTCAATGCACTTGCCAGTTCTCATCATTAGGTTCATTTATACTGTGTTACAGATAGTAGTGACATTTCTACTAAAAAATATTCAGTCGTAGCAAATACTTTAGGCAAGGGAATTAATTTCAATTATCAGGAATGATTTGTAAAGATATTCGTATATTCTTTTTGCTTAAACTTTGACTCTATCTTTCTTGCCCTTTCAGTGTGCATCTCAGAAGAGATGGTAAGAGGTGAAAAACACCTGAAGCAGAGATACAGTCTAGAGATGGCAGTCATTCCAGGGAAAATAGTAGCAAGGGTTTTGAAGGGTGATTCTGGCATTTGCCCAGTCCCATGATATAATATTTTTTAAGAAGCAAACAAACTATGTAAATGTGGATGAGGAGGAACATCCTGTAATATGTGAACTCTGAGTAGTATAGTGAGAACTAGAGAGACTCTGCAATTGAAATAAAATTGATAGTTCTAGTACAAGGACATAGAAGATTAGCTGCAAATAACACAGAATGAGAAACACTATAAAAAGAAAAGGCTCTAAAGGAAACCAAGAACTAGTGCTAAAAAGAACAGGAATGGACAATTCTAAAAAGAAGAAACATAAGCAGATAATAAAATATAAAAAAGTCCAACCTTGATAACAATTTTTACCAAATTATCAACAATTTTTAAAAAAACATAAATAACCAATTTTAGTAAAGAAGAGGTAAAATGCACAGCAGGAATTTAACTACTAGTGGGAATTGAAATAGGCAGCACATTTCTGGAAAGCAATTTAGGAATATGTATTAAGAGCCTTGAACATATTTGTATTCTTTGAGTAAATTTAACACAAGTGTATATGAAAGGAAAAATTACATATGAGGGTATGTATTTTTATTTATTTGTAAGCAACAAAAAATATCAAATCTAATCATATACCAAAAAAGGAGTTGTGTAGGCATTAAAATTATGTTTCCCTTAATGTTAATAAAATAAACTCAACATATTATTTTCATAATAAAAATATTCTACAAAAATATTCTGGTGATTAAAATAGGCAGACATGGTAAACAGACTCCCACTATATAAAGTTTCATGGATAAATAATTATGCCTGGCTGGGGTATGGAAAAAAATTTATGACTCCTCTAGAATTCCTTACAGGCAATAAAGAGTCTAAGATTTCAATGCTGTAGTTGTTAAAGGAGACTAGATATTAATGACACTAGAATTAAGATTTAGAAATGCATAATCTACAAAACTAAAAAGATTCATCAATAAAGAAAACTTTCCATCTATGATTGCTTCTTTATGTAGGTAAGTTGATAAGAATACTCAAACTCTCATTTAAAAAAGATAACTATACTAATAATACTCATAACAAAATAACAAAATCTCATATTGTGGTATCTAATTGTGATTATAGTTCTAGTGTATGCATTGGTTTAAAAATGCATGACAAAGAGCTATGACTTCACTAATACATTAAATGATTAGCATTTTGCAAATTGCAAGAAAAACTATATACATCTGAAAAACAGAAGATTATGTATGCATGAGATGTTCTGCATACTTATCCTATAATTAAAGCTTAGACAAGTATATTAATTCATAGATTCCTTGAAATAATGCCATGAGCTCCTAGAGAAATGGGAAATACTTCTATAGATGTATAACAAGATAAGCTGAAAAAATCCTATTTCCCCTATTAGAAGTACACTAGATTCAAGTGGTGTGAGTCTTTTTCTGAACAAGGCCATTCATTGAAGACTGGGAAAACTGCTTGCTTTGCCTATTGCATCAAAACCCAACACAAAATATATCACCTCACAGCAGTGGAATATGCATTCTTCTCAAGTGCACATACAGCTTTCCCCGAGATAGATCATGTGTTAGGTCATAAAACAAGTCTTAACAAATTTAAAAAGACTGAAATCATACCAAGTATTTTTACTAACTACAATGGAGTAAAACTAGCAGTCAGTAGCAGGAGGAAAACTCACAAATACGTGGAAATGAAACAACACACTTTTTTTTCTTTTTTGTACCAAGGGATTGAACACAGGGGTGCTTAACCACTAAGCCACATCCCCAGCCCTTTTAAATATTTTATTTAAAGGCAGGGTCTTGCTGTGTTGCTAAGTGCCTTGCTAATCTGAGGCTGGCTTTGAACTTGTGATCCTCTTGCCTCAGTCCCCACCCTCCAGCCCTGGAGTTGCTGGGATTACAGGCGTGAGCCACTGCCCAGCGAAAAAACACATTCTTGAACAACCATTGTGTTCAAGAAGAAATAAAGGAAATTAGGAAATATATTGAGATAAATGAAAATAAAAATAAAACATCATAAAGCTCATAGGATAAAGCAAAAAACAATTCTAAAAGGGATGTTTGTTGTGAAGAATGCCTTCATTAAAAAAAAGTCTTAAATACACAATTTCTATACTTCAAGGAACTAAAAATAAAAATAAAAACCTAAGCCCAAAGTTAGTAGGAGAAAGAGATGATTAGTGCAGAAATAAAATAGAGAAATAGGCAAATTCGATAAAAAAATTTTGACAAACTATTAGACTAATAAGGAAACATGAAAGTTCAAATAACTCATCAGAAATAAAGGAGAAAACATTTCAACTGAGACCAAAGAAATATAAAGGATAAGAAACTATTATGAATTACATGCCAACAAACTGAATAACGTAGAAGAAATGAACAAATTCCTAGAAACATACATATTAACAAGATTAACAGGACAAAATAGAAGATCTGAACAGACCTATATTAGGATGGAGGTTAACTCAGTAATTGAAAAGCACTCAATAAAGCAACTCTCTAGAACAAATATTTCAAGAACTACCACTAATCCTTCTCTAATACTCCCAAAAAATTGAAGGAGGAAGGATCATTTCTAAACTCATTTTACGAGGCCAGCATTTTTGTGATGCCATAGTCAGAACAAAAAAAAATTATAGGCCAATAGTTTTGATGAACATAGACAGAAAAATCGTTGACAAAATACTAGCATTAAAAATAATATTCAAATAATAGCATTAAAAGGACTGTACACAATAGCCAAGTGAAATTTATCCCTGGGATGTAAGAGAGGTCAACATATAGAAATCAATTTTTGTGATACATTACATTAGCAAAGTAAAGGATGAAAATCACATGATCATCTCAATAGACAGAAAATGTATTTGGCAAAATTCAACTTTCTCTCATGACAAAAACTCTTAACGAATTAGCTATAGAAGGAGCATACTTCAACTTATGGTAACTCCAGAGTTCTCAGTTGAGCTCCTGATAATATTGAACTGTCTATGTTGAAACCTGTATCACTAGTGAATACAACAGGATAAAGGCAGCCACCCACAGACAACTGGAATGCCGTATCTTGATGACAGTCAGTGAGGACTAGTGGACAGCAGGCAGTGATAAATTTCTACTCTCATTTGGCTTCTGACAATATTCAGAGGCCATCCAGGAAGGGGGAGGGGCTGTAGAAAAACAGAAAAAAGAGCAGCCATGAGAAGGAATTCAAATTAGATGAATTTACATATTAGGTTGACTGAATAATTATGCAAAAGAAATTTTTAAACCATAAACTGCATAACCAAGAGGAAGAAAAAGTAAGCAATTTTGTTATTGCAATCATTGTTACTGTTTTTACAAAACTTTATTTTGTGGGGCTGAGGAGGTACTTCAGTGGTAGAAGGCATGCTTAGTGTGCACAAGGCCCTGATCCAAAAAGCAAAACCCAAGAAAACATTTTTATTTTGTTCTTACAACTGAAAAAAAGAAACAGAGACTGTGGGAAAAGGAGTTTGGCCATAGAGAATTAACAAAATGTACATGGTCACTGGGACCTTGGTCATTTTCCACCATGACAACCACCAAATCGGTCAAGATTAGGCAGAGAAAACAGCACCACAAAATTCACAGCTGAGGCTGTCCTTCAGGTTACATCCTGCAAAAAATGAATCAGCACAGAATTTTACCTTGTAAACAGGTGTAGAGTTTCTGAAGAAAAAGACCCGAGAGAGATGTGTAGTGAGAATTCAACTGTACTCAAAAAAAAAAAAAGTCCAGCCTTTTCCTTTGGTGGTTAAGAGATAATCTCTAACTTCTTGCAACATCATACTTGATAGGAGTATCTTTGTTTGCCTGGGGACCTTGGGTCACATTCTATATAGTCCTTAACAGTATGATTCAGGTTGGAGAACTTTGACTGGGCCAGACAGTAATAATTTAACTGAGGATGGGTCTCTTGGTCATATGATATCGCTTTGACCTGGAGACTGAGATTAGCCAGGTAAGCAACCAGTCTAGCTATTATTCATATCTATCTGATGGAATATCAATGAGGACTCTGGACTAAGGTTCTGGTAAAGTTTCCCAGTTGTCACTACTTCATGCATATCTGCAGACAGGACAATAGAATACTTCATATTTGACACTTTTATGGAGCCCACCCTATATACTTCTTCCCCCTGCTTATTTTAGTCCATGTCCTTTCCCTTTCAGTGAGTTCTATGAGTATTTTTAGTAATTTGATCACACACATGGGTGGTTTGGTGAGCCCTCTGAACTTGCAGGTTGTGTTAAATGTGAGCAAGGTCTGTTTTGGGGACAGTCCCATTCATTTTAATTTCTCAGTTGTCTAATGGGTGCAGAGGACATCCGAAGAAAGTATTAGGAATGGAGGGAGCTATTTTTCCAAGATACACTCTCTATTAGTCAGTTTTTCATCACTATAGCAGAATATCTGATGTAGGCCACTTATGAAGTACAAAGTGGTTTATTTAGCTCCTGGTTTTGGGGTGGCCCTATTTGGGCTTTGGTGAGGGCAGCAATGATGGCATATCATGGCAGGAATGTGTGAGGAGCAAACAGCAAACAGCAGAGAGAGTGGAACTAGGGTCCCACAATCCCTTTTTAGGGCCTGCCCCCTAAGGACTTCCCACAAGCCTCAGACTCTTAAAGATCCACAGTACCTCTTATTAGCACTTTTAACATATAGACCCTTAGGAGATATAATTAAACAAACCACACCCAAACCATAGCACACTTCTTCACAATTTTAAATCTGGAAAAGTTTTGTCTTTTGCTTAACTAGAAGCTGAATATTTATCCCTTTGTCATCCTAAAACTTTAAAAATCTCCCTGGTCCTTCAATAAAAATCAAAAATAAATAAAATCTTTTGTGCTTACATAACCAATACAAGTGTTTAGTTGGAGTAGGCCAGTTTTGTATATTGGCCAACGGAGACCAAGTCCAGTTTCCTTTATGACTTTACATGTTTTCCTGATGCAGGGAGTGGGTCCTTGAGATGGAACATGACAGAGAGTCAGAAATGGCAAGTCAGAAATGGTGGAGGTTATACTTCAGAAATGGGAGAAGAGAGACCTTTCCCTTCTTAGGATACCAATTTTAAAGCACCTGGATTTCTTATATTTTATGGTACAATCCAAATAATGTCTCAGTCTATTATAGATTCCAAATTCCAATAATTATAAAAGTAACTTACATTTTGCAACTTTACCTATGGAGTTATTTAAAATGTATCATTTTGCTCCCCTTAGGATGATAATATTTAAATATATTTTTCTCTCTAATGACCTAAAATATTCATGTCCCTGTGTTATGGTTTGGATGTGAAGTGTCCCCCCAAAACTTACATGAGACAATGCAGTAAGTTTCAGAGGAGAAACGATTGGATTGTGAGAGTCTTAACCCAATCAGTGATGTAATCCCCTAATAGAGATTAACTGAGTGGTAACTGAAGTGGTAGGGTGTGGCTGGAGGAGGTGGGAATTGGGGCGTGGCTTTGGGGTATATATTTGTATCTGGTAAATGGAGTCTCTATCTGCTCACTGATCATCATGTGAGCTGGTTATCTCTGTCACACTCAGCCATGATAGCCTGCCTCAGCTTGAGCCCCAAAGAATGGAGCTTGTCTTTTATGGACTAAGAACTCTGAAACCGTGAGCCCCTAAATAAATGTTTCCTCCTTTATAATCTTTCTGGTCTGGCCCTTTAGTCACTGCAGTGAAATAGCTGACTAAAACATCCTCCATCACCATATTTCAATGAGTTAAACAGACTTCTCTGAGTCTTGCTTAAAGAAAATAGTATTAGCTCCAGGCAAAATACCAATTTTGGTAGAATAGAGTTCTGTGTGAAGAAAAAATCTATTTACTCATTTCCCCATGTAGTAATGAAAAGCAGTGGGACATAGAAAATAATAACAAAGATACAGTATACACATAAAATAAACACCAATACAAATGTATGAAATAGAATAATGATGGACAGAAGATTAAATTAAGACTAGTCAGTGAAAGCACATGTACATGGTGACTACTGCCTATACTCAAAGGTTTTCATCCTTTCTTCTGCCTGCTTAGAGTACTCAAAGATTGACGAAAGTACAGAGTATTCAGAGATTATTATCTGTAGGAGACAAATGTGAATTGTTTTATGATAATGTTGGAAATAAAATGCATAATAGCTGTTGCCACCAGCTGTTGCCTTATGAGGATTATTTCAATAAATATTCATAACAACACATTATTCACCTCAATCTAACAAAAGAGCCTGTTCTCTTAACATGCTGTAAACATACATAGGATCATAAATAAGAATTGCTAATAGTATAATGATTTAAGTTATAAAACTCTTATTATCTCATTCAATCTTTACAGCTAGTTCTAAAGAGAATCTTTCCCTTCCTTTTATAACTTGGCTTTTGAGTGACTTAAGGCTGAAGAGCTAGTTATTGGCAGAGAGGAACTTGAATCCAGATCTTCTAATTCTATTGCAAATATTATTTTCATGACACCATAGCTATCTTTCCATAGCTAAAAGAGATGATATGCATTTATTTAGAATTAGAATAGGCAAAACTCAAGTGTTTTAAGTATGTAAATCAACTGATTAACAAATCCCAAATAACTAAGATGTCACTAGTTATTGTTCCTCCTCCTCCTGCTTCTCCTCCTCCTCTTTCTTCTTCTTCTTCTTTTTTTTTTTTTTTTTTTTTTGTAAGTTTTAGTGTGTTTAGTTGAGAACCTAGTGAAAAGAGTTAATGGAAACATGAAGACAATCACACAGGACAGGAGTTGTCAAACTTTCTCTCTCATGGGCCAGATAACAAATATGGTAGGTTTTATAGACAGCCATCTGCAGTCTCCATTTCAACTATTCAACCTTCAATTTGGCTATTGCAGTACAGAAGCTGCACAGATAATGCATAAACAAATGGGCATGCATTTCTTCCAATAAAACTTTATTTACAAAATCAGGCAGCAGAGCCAGGGGCGATGTCGCACACCTCTAATCCCAGCAGCTCAAAGAGGCTGAGGCAGGAGGATCGAGAGTTCAAGGCCAGCCTCAGCAATTAGTGAGGCTAAGCAACTTGGTGAGACACTGTCTCTAAATAAAATACAAAAAAGGGTTGGGGATGTGGCTCAGTGGTCGAGTACCCCTGGGTTCAATCCCTAGTTAAAACAAAAAATCAGGCAGCTGGCTAGATTTGACCTTCAGAGTATAGTTCACCAATCCCTCAGGGATAAAAGGCTGAAGATAATCTCTTGTGTGCCTGAAATGTGGTCTCCAGTCACCCATAACATATTCCTGAGAAATATGCTTTTCTAGTGTTACCATCTAAAGATTGCAGAAATTACATGTTAAAAACAGAATTGTTATACCCAAACTCTTGAGAGTAAGGCATCTCTGAAGTAAAAGAGTTGATGGAGCAGTTAAAGATGCTGGTCAGGAAGAGGACCAGGCCGTGGAATAAGTTCTGGCAACTACCAACAGCAGGGCTGGCAGCAGTTGAAAATATGTCCTCCAAACTAGAACGAAGAACATTTTTTAATACAATGAAAATTGGGGGAAACAAAGCATTGCTGAATCTACGTTGTCTGTCAATACGAAGGATGGGATTGCATGAAGCTGAAAAAACTGTGACAGAAGGGAGGTCATAAGGAAAAGTTGTTACATTTTGATTGGTTGAGGTTATAAACAGGATGTGGTGGTGTTTAGGGGGCAGGATGGGGTATAAATTAGGGTTTTATCATACACTCAAGAATATGAAATGTTCTTTTGTTTTCCACCCACAGCTTACTCACTCATTAACCTCCCCCGCATCTCTCTGCTCCATCCTCTGACCCTTGTAATTAAATTTAGGACATGTCAGAATTCTTCTCTTATCTGAATAACAAACAAACATGGTATGCTTCCAATGATCCTTGCAGGATAATATTTCTGGTTAAGATAATACAAAACATTGTGCTACATCTTTAGTGGTGGCTAAATAATGTGTTTATAAAGGCATTCAACAAATTCTTACTGAATATTGCTAGGTTCCAGGGATAGTTTTAGGTACTAGGTCTCCAGCAATGAATGAAAGAAAATATCTATCCTCACAGATCTTACAGTCTAGTAGGAAAGAGACACTAGAAACATAAATGAGTGAAATATATTGTCAAACAGTAACAAGTGCTGTGGAGAAAAATAAAGGAAAAACGGAAGGGACTTGAGAGGAGGGTGGAAATTTTGAGTAGAGTGACCAACGAAAGCCTCATGGATAAAGTGACTTTTAAAGTAAGGATTTGCAGTTAGACAGCATGAGTCAGGCAGGTGTCTGGGAAGCATTCCAATCAGAGGAAGCAACCAGAACATAACACCTGGGGTCATGTGGGCCTAAAGTGCTTAAGTGATAAAAAGGTACCCAAGGTGGTCAAGTATATGAAACATGGGGATAAAGTCAAACTCCTTAGATCTTGTGGTTTCGATTTGCATTTTCCTAATTATTAGTAATGTTGAACATCTTTTCATATGCTTTTTGGCCATTTGTATATCTTCTTTGGAGAAATGTTTATCTAAGAACTTTGACCTTTTTTAAAAAAATATCTGGGAGTTATTTATTCAGGTTATTTATTTATTTATGTTAAGCTATAGGAGTTCTCTTACATTCTAGATATTAACCCCTTGTCAGATATATGATTTGCAAATATTGTCTTCCATTCCATAAGTTGCCTTTCACTGTGTTGATTGTGTCTCTTTGTAGTTTGTTATTTTGATGTAGTCCAATTTATTTATGTTTATTTTTGTTTTCTGTGCTTTTGGTGTCATTTCTGGAAGTCATTCCAAAATCCATTGGATGAGTGTGTTCCCCTCTGCTTTTTTCCAAAGAGCTTTAGGTCCTATATTTAGGTCTTTAATCCATTTTGAATTAATTTTTGTATATAGTATAAGATAAGAGCCTAATTTGTTCTTTTGCATGTGGACATCAGTTTTCCCAATGCCATTTTTTCTTTTCTTTGAAGATAGATGTTTTAATGAAAGGTTAAAGGCAAAAACCTGAAAAGAATATAGTTAAAAAGAGTTGGAATAAAAGATTGAAGGCAGAAAGTTATATCTAACACTTTCAAGGAGTTTTACCATAAATAAAAAAGGCAAAATGGGGATGAACATGTAAGGAAAAGTGGAGTCCAGAGGAAGAGAGAATTTTTTAAGAAGGAAGAAATTATATTAAATACTAATGAGGATTTTCCAGTAGAGATAAGAGAGAACCCAAGAATGAACAGTTAATCCATAACACAGAAGAGAAAGCAGAGTGAATACAACAGAGGAATATGAGTGACTGCTAAACAGCATACATGAGGTTTGGGATCATGAATTTAAAATGAAATCAATAAGCATGGCTATCTCCAACTGTGATCAGCTGTTAGAATGCAGCTGGAAGTGGAGAGTTAGAACTAATGAGGGTGGCAGGTTAGCAAAATGGGCATGATTATAATAAAATCAGAAGGGGGCAATGTGTTGAGAGAGTATATAATGAGTAATTACAGTTACAGGCCATGGAATTTAATCGAAGAAAAGAGATAAGTAAAGACCTGAAGCTACTAGATAGCATGAAAGGATTGGAGGGTCTCAAGATAAGTCAAATCATTTGGGAATTGAAATGCTAAAATGTGTAAGTTGGAAAGGTTATAGATGATGCTCAGAGAGTGAGATGTTTTAAATTGGGATCATAGAGGGTTTGTGGCTGTTGGTAATGCCAAGGTTTGAGGTGACCATTGTGGCATGGGAGAAGACATGTCTCCAAAGAAGAGTTAGAGGAGTTCTCTAAGAGAAGGGGGAACCTGACAGGACCAATGCAGTTCTTTCCATAAGTGACAGAAGAGAATTTCAGTGCTTGCCAGTCAAGAGGTTTATTTAGGAAAGTGGATACATATTCGAGGGAGGATGGGGGCAATCTATGCCTTTGGAGTAAAACAAGGATTATGCATGCAAAGGGAGAATGTGGTTTATCTGTAGAGGGAGAGAGAGCAACCCATTGGTTTGGAGTGTTAATATTTATAGAAGGATGGTTGTTAAGTGCTGGACTAGAGGTAGAACCAGGGCAGACTTACAATTTCATACCAGTTTTTCCTGCACTTGCACATTGTCCTCATGTTACAAGGGAATAGGTCAAGGGCATGGGCCAAGGACATGTTGTTCAGAAGTTGCAATTTTTCATGGGTATTGTGTTTTTTATTATTGTTGTTTTGTTTTATTTTGGTACTGGGGATTGAACCCCCAGGTGCTTTACTACTAAGCTACATCGCCAGCCCATTTGATTTTTTATGTTAAGACAGGGTCTTACTAAATTGCTTAGGGCCTCACTAAGTTGCTAAGGTTGGCCTGAAACTTGTGATCCTTTTGTCTCAGCCTTCCAAGACACTGGGATTACAGTTGTGTGCCACTACACCCTGCTGTTCATAGGTGCTTTCTGCCTATCAGTGGCTCGATGATGTTTCCTGAATTTCAGTATTTCATGGGCACTTCTTTGGAGACTCAGTATCTCTCCCTTTATTGCTAAATTCCTATCTTTATTTGAGTGAGAGTTTGTGATAAACTGGAACAAAAGATCACTGGTGGGGAGTGGTCTAAGATCTGTCAGGTTAAAGTGATAAAAGGACCATCTTTGCATATATTGAAATCACCAAGAGTTAAAAAGTGCTGGGGAGAAGATGGTGACCCCAAAATTAAGTATTCAAGAGATGATAGGAAATGACCTAAGAGATGGTAGATTATAGGTTGCATCAAGGAAAGGTAGCAGGTGGTAGACCCACATGACATGAGATTTAAAGCTGGATGTTTTCATAAATAAAGGGGAAAATGGTCTTGAGGAAATACTAAAGAGAAAACTGGACCCTGCTAGTCTTCCAGGCCAGGTAAGGTGAGGTTTGTAGCAGAGAAAATAGCTTTCACTTGAGAGGCCTTCATGACAGGCACATACAGCAGGAAAGAAAATGTTACTCAGCTTGTCACTTATGTTTAACTCTTTTAAATAAATAAATAACATGAGAATTTACAGAGATGTAGTCAGGGAAAACAAGCTGCTTTGATTCTAAAGGAATCCTTTAACATTCAGTACAAAGTCACTAGTGACAAACTCTTTGAAGACTCTTAGTCCTAAGATGCAACAGAATAGGTTGCGTGATCCGTAGATAATTTTCTGGGGCGAATAGCATTCCAGTCACAATGTGCAGAACCATATGGTTTACTTGAATCAGATTGTGCTTATCTTTTTCTTTTTTTGGTACTGAGGATTGAACTCAGGGACACTTGACCACTGAACCACATCCCCAGCCCTATTTTGTGTTTTATGTAGAGACAGGGTCTCACTGAGGTGCTTAGCGCCTCACTGTTGCAGAGGGTGGCTTTAAACTAGCGATTCTCCTGTCTCAGCCTCCCAAAGTGCTGGGATTACAGGCGTGAGCCACCTGGATTGTGCTTATCAATTCAGCTAAGAGAAAACACCATAGGAAATAACAGTCCCAATGTAATTATACTTCTAAAACCCAGCCCTACGAAGAGTAAAAGCTGTCACCTGACTGAAGTACAGGTATTTTCCTACCTTATTCATGATCTATCTAAGCGTTACAGCAAACTCACACTAGTTTTTAAATTATTTGATTTCTATCTGTTATTTTCACAAAACTATATGCTCTAAATTATATCTTTGTATGTTTTCATATTCTTTGAAAATTCTAGGGGAAAAAACGTATTTTAAACTTCCTAACATGACATGCTGAGAACGTTTATAGACAGTAAATGGGGGCAGAGTGAGTTGTTCCAGAGAAATTAGAGAGAGGAAAGACAAGGTTGTCCTCTAGAAACAAACTACTTTAATCAGCTCATGAAAGGAGACAGAGTGTCTCCTGTCCCCAGAACAACTCCTTGGGACAAGTAACTTGGCTTAGTCTGAAATGTTTATATTTAAGTAAGAAAGTATCATCAGAAGCTGGGAACAAAGAAAAGGAAAGAGTATTTGAATTTAGGGATCATGAGAATTCTAGAACTTATTCGTTTCTATGAGGTTATTTTAGTTAATCAAATCCTCCTCAGAAATATCTATCTACTTTTCCTGTAGACCTCACAAGATAAGCAGGTCTAATCATTCTTCTGAGGAAGGAAAGACTTTGAGAGGTACGATTGATCATTTTAGTCACTGAAAAAGAATTAACAGTTTCAGTATGAAAAACTAATTGCATTTTAGTTTATGTGTTTAAGTCTGGAGAAAGGTTTGTCCATTGGCCAGAGATCCATTATCAACTGGTGCTAACAAGTTTTATCCTGGGTAAAAAAGGGTGGGATCAGCTAGTGGACCCCCACCAGTGACCCCACCTAGGCAGTCAGCAAGCCCTCTCCTGAGGATTCACTTTCAACTCCTCCTGTGTGACTTTCTTTCCACATATAACTTCCATACACGCACCTTTATAACTGCAAAGTTAGTTATTAAGTCACAGAGCATTCTGAGTAGACCACAGTTATTAGTAAACACTTAATGCATGTGTGTGGATACATGAATTAATAATTAATTTCTTCTTGGAAAATGGAGATTAAGTCCTTTTCCTCAGGTCACACAGAAAGCCAATTCCAAAGGCACAATTTGGTGTTTTATATTCATGGCTTTTCAATGGTTTCCTCCAACACTCTTAGAAGAATGGAATATCAAAGGCAGTTTCCTATAAACCCTTACAAAATGATAACT
The DNA here is from genome assembly GCA_004024805.1 of Geosciurus inauris. Lineage (NCBI taxonomy): Eukaryota > Metazoa > Chordata > Mammalia > Rodentia > Sciuridae > Geosciurus > Geosciurus inauris. The sequence goes on along the minus strand of PVHX01017667.1, from coordinate 8,189 downwards.
CATGTTTAATGCATTCAAAGAAACCCCCAAATTCTTTTTTGAATTTAGTTGTTGATTCTGGGTCATTTCTCCTTCCATTCCTATGCTACTTAATATTTTTTTCTTGATTTAATGATTTTTAATAGAATCTTTAAGGATGCATAAAATAATTCCTTCCAAGAAATGAAGTTAGATCAACTAACAAGTTTTCTCAGTTTAATTGTTACTTTTGTGGTTTGTCTGTTTTGGCTTTTGGTTTTGGGCTTTTTATTGGAAAGAAATATGTGCTGGGAGTTGAACCCAAGGCCTTGTTCTTGATAAGTGCCTGCTCTACCACTGAGCTACCTTCCCAACCCCAAGATTTTTCAATTAAATATTTCCGCTAAATATGAGAGGGGAAAATGAGTAACTTGTTTAATTTCTTTCAAAATGTACTGACTCTGAAATTTGCTAATGCAGATATGGCAGAAGAATAAATATAAATCATGAAGCCCACAATAACTAACTATATTGTCAATATTTGTGAAAACATTTAAAAATATGTCTTTCTCCAAGGGTTTAAAAAATTGCAAAATAGTACATTTAGGGAAAACATTGGAACACATTTACTATCATGCCTTGTAACAATTAGTTATCTTAGTTATTTTAGTGGTACATACTAGTCCTTAGTGATGGAATACTTGCCTTTATAAATGAGTAAAATTATTTGGCAATAGCAAGACATAGCAACTTTTATTTTAAGATGAAAATTTACCCCAAAAGAAGGAAGGTGAATTGTGCCTTCTTGAACTGTTCAGATACATAATTGATCTGCTCTTCCTTTGGTTTACCATAGAAACCTGAATACTCATTCATGAAATATCTAAAAATTTTCATGAATAAAATATCTAAAAATGTTTAAGGAGTTGTAAATGATTCATAATTGCAATTGAGTCTAAATATACAGAAATACTCTCAATAATATACTTGTCAAAGGAATTATGAAAACATTATTGTATTAAAATGTTTAGATTTAAAAATAACATTTATTATTTTCCGAAGTAAAATGAAATTATATTTTAAACCATATTCCTCTTCACATCAACTTCCTTCCTGTGTTTTGGATGAGTCCTGAGAAATTTTAGTAAATTAAATTACTGTTTTGATATCATTATATTTATGGGTGATAAAGCCATTTATTTTCATTAAAATGGTATTTTACAGTTTTTTGAGGAAAAAAATTAAATAAGATAGCAAAATGTAAATACTGAAAAGAGTCTTCAGATTGATTTCAATCTCCTGTTTGAGAAACAAGGAAACTAAATCTCATAGAAGTTGAGCAAATTACTCCATGTCATATACTAACTCAAGTTAGTAACAGTTTCATGATTGAACTTTGTGTTTGATTACAAGTACAATGACAATCTTATCATAGCATTGTAGAGAGCTGTCCGTGGGCTGTGTGTGGATTCCACACAGGACTAGAGATGGGGCTGACCTGCTGTAGCTGCAGCCCCTCTGAGATGGGTGTGACCTGCCAAGATGTCAATCAACCTGCTGACTGCAAGATTCTGCCTTCTTCCTACCTTATCAAAGAATGTTTGATGGAAGGTCTTTGATGTTCCCCGATATAAATAAAGCATTTGCCTTTTGTCCTTTTACCTTTTTGCCATCTGCCAGATCATCTGGCTGTGGGCCCATCCTACACCCACGTTTTGAAACTGTTTTCTGTGTTCTGTGGTTTTTTCATCACCTTACTTCTTTTAGTCAGTCTTTTACCAGTCAGGGAATCTCATCTTTGTCATCCATGCAGAATGTGGAATCAACAGCATCTTTGTTAAAATGTATTCTGGAATTTCTAAAGATAGGATAATATGAGATGTTAATTGTTCTTACAAATTCCTTACTAAATATTACTCCAAGGAGTTTCCTTACCATTGTCACCATCAAAAGTCATTCAGTGAGCTCTACTTTCTGAGTTATCATGCCTAAATATGAGGCCATGGAGAGAGATGCTTTCTAAGCTTTAGATATCACTATCCCAGGCACCTCTTATGGGTGATAACTGTTCTGTTAGTGTTCAATATACTCACACCTCCTCATACAGAATCAAATGGATAAGAACTAGGGTATTAAAACTAGTACTGTATAATCTGGGTCATTAGAAATATTCTAAACCATGGTTACAGCTTGCAATGGAGCTGAACTACATGTGTCCTGGTCCTAGCTCTGAGACCTTAGACAAGTTTATAGAGCCTTTTCGTGACTTCCTCATCTTTAAAATGAGGTTAATAAAAATAGCTACCTCACATGTATTCAATAAAAGAATATCAGGCAATACACACAAGGTATGTAGTAAAACATACATGGCTTATGCTCTTCTGTGTAGGGTATAGTAGAAGTCATGAACAAACATCATCCAGAATTATCATTATTATTGTTATCTAAATTGTATTGCAAAATTTCACAAGTAAATGACCTATGTGCTATAGGAAACTCATGTCATCCTCAACATAAAAGTCATAGTCTCTCTGGTAAATAGGTTTTATAAAATCAGAGTAAAGAAGCATTAAACTTGAGGAAAAATGTTAAAGTATCCTAGTTCAGTTTTAAAAATATACATATAGGTATAAAGTACTTTGTACCATGTAACAGATGACATAAAATGAAACATATATTTTATTGCCTTACTCCAAGTAATTGTGTTCAGATGTACTTTGCTTCTACCAGCCTGTATCATAGATCCAAGTCAAAACTCTGTAATACTCATTAGTAAGAGAATCATTATGGAAAAAAATAAGTATTAGCCAAACCTAAGGTGATGAGCTTTTTAAAAACACTTAGTATATGTAATCTTATTAATTTTCCATTCAAAATGAACTTACTAACATCCATATGAATGAAGTCAAACGTATTTCTTTTGTAAGTTAACATATACTCTGAATATGCAGTCTAAATAAAACTTTAAGGAGACTCATGAAAAGAGAAAACAGTGGAGTAGAGCAGGGTCAAGGGGAAAGAGAGGAAGAGTGGGAAAGAAGAGGAACTCTGGAATGAAATTGACCAAATTATACTATGTGCATGTATGAATATGTCACCAAATCCCACTTTATGAATAACTATAATGCACCAATTACCTAAATAAATAAATAAACAAATAAATAAATAGGAGACCAGTGAGAAAGGGGATTAGGGGGAGGGAGAAGGGGAAAAAAAGGAGAAATATCAGGGAATTAAATTAAATTATTATGAGCATCTATGAATATGTCCCAATGAACCCCACTATGATGGATAACTTTAATATGCTAATATAACATTGAAATATACTTTTAAAACTTTAACTCATCAATAAACAATTGGGTATTTGATAACCATGGCTTTACAATTGAAAAGAGAGGAACAGCATACAGACATGTTTTAACTAAAGATAAAGAGATAGAGATTAGAAATGAGACAGTCTTGTATAAAATGATGAATACGGTCAAAATGAAACTAAATGATATTTATTAGAGATATACTAGTGGACTAAGTGATCTAAGGTTAGTAGAAATAAGAGGGGAAATATGGTTTTACATCTAAGTGAGGGTTAGTTTAAAACTGTGAGAGTTTTGCACTATTATGTCTGTGTATTTTGTATTTCGAAGATTCAGTTGACTTGAGGAGTAGTTGCTAGAACTGATACTTAAAACCTAGACTCCTAGAAAATAATTTGTAATAGTGATACTAAAGTTAAATAAAGAAGGCTACATACTGGATCAAAATTTCAACTTTGATGAATTGAGTTTTTATTATAAAAAATTCCTTGAAGGACTGCTGTTCTAAAGGCAGAATAACATTTTCTTAAAACTGAAGCAAAAATAAATCAAAGAAATATTTCCCTTTTATAATTTCAATTTTTCTCACCTTATGAAAATAACCTTTCATGTTATTTCAATTTTAGTGATTGGGAGAATACTTATCTTAAAATTCTGATTTATTTGTCTATTAAGAAGTTTTAAATTGCCACAAAAGAAAAATGATTTAAAATGTATTCAAATTATTTACAATTAATCAACATAAATCAATCATATCACTTAACATTCTGATGAAAAATACGTGAATATCCTCTTTTGTTGTTTTAGATCAATCAAGAATCTTACTGAAAACCTTAAAAAGATTATCTTTTCCTTTCTTCCTTCCTTTATCTATCTATCTATCCATCTATCTATCTATCCATTCATTCATTCATTCATTCATTTTTGGTGTGCTGGGAATTGAACTCAGGGCCTCACACATGCTAAGTTCCTGTTTTACTACTGAGTTTCATCCCCAGCATAATAATATCCTTCTTTAAAGTTCATAATCCTCACTAAATTTTGAATCCTCAAGTGCTTGGTACTCTAAATATTTTCAAATATAAGTGAAAGTCTACATATAATCAACACTAACAATCTTTGAATTCCAATCTAATTATGAGTAATAGATATTAAAATAATTTCCATTTGTTTGAAAATTCAGGATATTGAGGTATAACAAAATTTACTCATTAGAATGAAAATAGTCAATTGATATTTATCCAGTCTAAGTAAGAGGAAAAAACCAAGAATGAGGTCAAAGGAAAGCATCTCACAGCCCTGTGCAATACTATGAATATACCAACATGATCAGTTTCTCAAAAGAAGAAAGAATATTTGAAGAAATAGTTGCTGAAAAGTTCTAAAGTTTGATGAAAAATACTAACTTGTTCATCTACGTATCAAAGGAGAGGAGTCCAAGTTGCAGAAAGTGAAATAGATGCATATCTAGACACATTTATGATAAATCATGAAAAGAAAAAGACAGAGAATCCTGAAAGTAGCAAAGGAAAAGTGACTCATCACAAATAAGGTACACTAGAAAAAGAGTAACAGCTGTAGTAGAAACTCTGAGATGTGGTAGACAACGGATGACACATGCCAAGAACTAAAAGAAAGACTGTCAACACAGCATTTTCCATTCAGCACAACTATCCTTCAAAACTGAAGGAAATTAAGAAATTCTCATTTTGAAGTATAAATGAGAACGTGTTGCTAGTAGACATAATAAAAATACTAGAGAATCCTTCAGGGTCAAATTAAAGAACATTAGATAGTAACTTGTCTGCCTGCAAAAGATAAAGAGTACTAGCAATAGTACATACATAGATAAATATGTAAGGCAATGTAAATATATTTTTGTTAGACTTTTCTGCTTATATCTGATTTAAGACAACTGCATTAAGGCAATAATTACAAAAAATCTGTTGATGAGCTTATAAAATATAAAAATGTTATTTGTATGACCAGAATAATACAAAGGAGAGGGGAAGGAATGGAACTATACTGTCACTCTTTTAATGTGAATATACCTCTAAAATGAAAGTCATGCATTTTTTCCTTAAGACTTTAGACAAATCTCTGACCAGAATTGAAGTAAGCTACCCAAGTTAAACTTGCCTAAGGATAGATGGCATGGTAAGAATTTAATGACTGAGTGTGAAATATACTATCAAGCCGCCTTCACTCACTCTTGAAAAAAATATTTATTGAGCTACTGTTATACTTAACTCATATCTTAGGCTCCCTGGAACCTAAGCACAGGTTGGTGTGTCTTGCCTAGACCAGCAGTCTAGAGAAGAGTTCCAAAAAAGAAGGTTATCTAAACAAGACCTGAGAATTGAATTGGTGGGATGGGGTAAGGGGTATGGAGAAACAGAATAGAATGTTCTGTGATTTGAAAGTAAATGTTTGGGCATGAGTTACAAAAGATGAGGCGGGAAAGGTAGGGAGGGGGTGAATCAAAGATCTCTTTAGTCGTGTTAAGGTGATTAAACTTCATTCTGTTGTCAATGCTGGAACCATAGGCATGTTCTAAACAGAAGAGAAATAAGACCAACAATTTAATTGAATAAATGTAATTGGTTGCACAGAGAAAAGTAGATGAGATAAGATCAGCTCTGGCATTTGGGAGACCAAATAAATGGAAAAATTAGATTACAATACTCATTATTAGCAATATAATAAAGATGTCATTTCTATATAATTTAATTTATACATTCAGTACAATCTCAAAATTGCAGGGGACATTTGGCAGTCAAATAGGAAGGAAGTTTAAAGAAAAATTTTCTTATGTGGAAAAATTATTGAGCATATAGATTGAAGAATAGCAACAAAAAAGAATCAGAGTACTCTCTCTCTTGATGTAATACAAAGCGCTATTTATATACAAAGATTTACATGGAAATTTCAAAATCCTGAAGAAGTGAAACCTTTTAAAAGTGATAGCACTGGCTAGCTTGATGGTTTCAAATTTGCTACAAAGCCTTCAGCTATTGGGAAAAGGCATGAGTTTAAATGAGACTCCTAGAAAATAATTTGTAATAGCGGTACTAAAGTTAAATAAAGAAGGCTATATACTGGATCAAAATTTCAACTTTGATGAATTGAGTTTTTATTATAAAAAATTCCTTGAAGGACTGCTGTTCCAAAGGCAGAATAACATTTCCTAGAATTTAAGGCTGCAAAAGCTTACTTGTGAGGCTCTGCATGATAGCAGAATTTAAAACTTTCTGGTATTTAAAGAAAACGTCAAATATATTAAATGGTGCTACTGAAGGGCAGGATGCAGAAAATGTTATAGAATTTTGGAAGAGAGTACTATCAAAATGAGCACTGATGCCATTGTAGAAACTTAGAACAATATAATGAAGAGCACTTGCCTTATGTGTGGCAAAAATTTCTCCCTAATTTGATTCTTGACTTTGAAGGACTTGAAGCTCCCAAATGATATTTTTAATTTCTTTCTTTCTTTCTTTCTTTTTTTTTTTTTGGTACTGAGGATTGAACTCAGGGGCACCTGACCACTTGTAAAACCCAAACTCAACATGGAGTCACTCTGGCTCAGGCCCGCATGTATCCGCTAACCTGCTCTTTGTGCTTCTGTGATTAATGCTTTGCTATGCTTGCTTCTCATGGATGGGGGGCAAAACCACAGGCTGCCAGATCCCCTGGACAGTTACCTAAAGTTCCAGGAACTAAGAGGGGACATAGGAGGCGCTGTCACAGTTGAACTGTAAATAACTATAGATTGAATATCAGCCAAATCATGTTTTTCTGAGTCATGTAGCTAGCCCACCCTATCATAACCTCTGAAACACTCACTTCGGGGTCACTCTCTGAAGGAAAGGAGAGCTGACCCCAATCGATTGTCCTGTGTGCCTATTTCCTCAATAAACTTTGCTGCTTCTGCAGAGTTGTCTGGGCTGCACTAATTGGGGACATGTTCATCAAAGAAACCCTTCTCAAATTCAAGAACCAAATAGATCCCAACACAATAGTAGTGGGCAACTTTAACACAACTCGCTCACCACTGAACAGATCTTCCAAACAAAAACTAAACAAAGAATCTACAAGGCTTAATGAAAAAATCAATGGTCTAGACTTAACTGATATATATAGAATATTCCGTCCATCAACAAGGAAATATACGTTTTTCTCAGCAGCTCATGGATCCTTCTCCAAAATAGATCATATGCTATGCCATAAAGCAAGTCTTAGCAAATACAAAAAATGAGATACTACCCTGCATTCTATCTGACCATAATGGACTGAAACTAGAAATTAATGACAGTTTAAAAAAAGAAGCCACTACAACACCTGGAAACTCAATAATTTGCTATTGAATAATGCATGGGTAACAGAAGACATCAGGGAAGAGATCAAAAAAATTTTGGAGGTAAATGAGAACTCCGATACAACATACCAAAATCTCTGGGACACTATGAAGGCAGTGCTAAGAGGAAAGTTCATTGCATTAAGCGCACATATTCAAAGATGTAAAAGTCGACAAATCAATGAGTTGACACCACAACTCAAAGCTCTAGAAAAAGAAGAACAAAGCAACACCAAAAGAAGTAGAAAACAGGAAATAATTAGAATCAGAGCTGAAATCAACAAAATTGAAACACAAGAAACAATTCAAAAAATTGATAAAACAAAAAGCTGGTTCCTCGAAAAAATAAACAAAATTGACAAACGCTTAGCCACCCTAACAAAAAGAAGGAGAGAGAAAACCCAAATTACCAAAATTTGTGATGAAAAAGGAAATATTACAACAGACCCTGCTGAAATACAGAGGATAATCAGAAACTATTTTGAAAACTTATATTCCAGTAAATTAGAAAACCCTGAAGACACCGACAAATTCCTAGAGACATATGACCTACCCAAACTGAA
>PVHX01017666.1:7732-39369 GCA_004024805.1 Geosciurus inauris | reverse complement strand
TGTGTGTGTGTTCATGCTGGGTCCTAAAGACAGCAGTGAGTAGATACCTTGTAATGCAGACATGAACTTTGCTTTAGCACCATCAATATGTTCCACTTTAAAGCCATCTGCCTATATCTGGATTAATTTAATTCCTATTTTGAAACACATGATTTATATACACTACAGAAGAAAAACAACATTGCCTGTAGTAGAAAAGCAATCTATTTCTACCAAAATCTTTTCTCTAAGTGATAAACAAGTACAAGACCCTAACACCAGGGACCAGAGGAGCCACCCAAGTGAGGAGAAGAGAATATCTACCCCATGGCTGGGGGCAGTGGCACACACCTAGATCCCAGTGACTCATAGAACCCCAGTGACTCCGGAGGCTGAGGCAGGTGGGTCACAAGGAAAAAGAAAAAAAATAAAAGGCTGAGGATGTGGCTCAGTGGTAGATTGCCCCTGGGTTTGATCTCAATTACCCAAAGAAGGAAAGAAAAGAAAACAAGAAAATAAGCATCTGCCCTGGTAGAATGCTCTGGCTCAGAAGATCCATCTCCATTCACATGTGAGCTGAGTGGTTCAAGGAGGGACGTGCCAATGAGCTCTCAGATCAATATGGTGAAGTATGGAGATTGATCTCATCCCAGGGTGAGTGCATTAACGAGCTCCTCTATGTGACCTTTGCCCTGCAGTACAAATTAGACTCCACCACAAACCACATTCTTGAATGGAGACCTTTAGTCTTTGCTCCTTTTTAATAAAGCACACTGCAGGCAGACCTCAAAGATGACTACCAAAAAATACAGCAAGTCGTTTTTAGAGAACAGGAGGTCTTGCAGAATTAGTATGTTATGTCTAAAGTCATAGATAAGGTAACATTGACACAGGTTTTAAAGCATATTATTTTTTAAGAAGTGTTTTTGGTCTCATATAATAAACATGCAGAATGATTCTGAGCAGGGAGTCCTACTGGTGGCTTTATTTAATTCTCTTGTTAAAAGTTCAGGGAGAAGCAACTGTATTCAACATTCTCGCTCCTCAGACTTGAACACACCTACAATTGACCCAGGGGCCTTGTTAAAATGTGCACTGTGACTCAGCAGGTCAAAGACTGTGACTCTGCATGTCTAACAAGGTGACCTTGCAGCAGTCCTGGCAGCTACATGTGCCACTGAATAAAAAGATCCAGAAAACCGCAGCAAATAGATGCCCTCTTCCCATGTGTGAAAGTGTGAGTAGAATCTCCCACACACCATCACTCATAAAAGTTTTAGGCACAGAAATGGCCTGAGAATCATATGCCACAATGGCCAATAGTAGGAGCTGTGGACTCAGGCCTGATGCAAACCAGCTCTACACCCATGGCCGTAAGAGCAGTGTGAACTTGATCAAATGATTTAACTACCTGAGCCTTCGTCTATTCCACTTCAGTCAGATTGTAATTAATATTGACGCTCTCCGTGTACCCCCACTTGTTGTGAGGGTTAATTGAGCTACTGTATAAATAGAACATAAGACAAAGCTTGGGCTCAATAAATAACAGCCTTTATTAGTGAACATCACTGTTCTTCCATCAAAGTCAGAACTAGCTCCTAACCCCTAGCTCAATCAAATGACAGAGAAAATAAGAATCCAATGCACAATGCTAATAAACAGACCAGGCTTTTGTTTGAATATGACCATGCTGCTAACTAATTCTCTTACCTGTCTTAGGAGCTAATTGGAAAGAAACTGCAGCTGTCATACAGGCCTAGAGGGACCCTGATGAATACTATGGGACCTGCTGCCCCTTAAAGGAAACTCAAGGCAAGGTGGCACCAGAGAAGATAAGGACAAGGATCTCTGCAACTTCTATCATGCTTCATGGAGGCTTGTGTGTGTGTGAATGTGAGCACAGATTGCGGGGGGAAGGACAGGTAGGGAAAGGCTGTGCCCTTTTTGTTAGTGACTTACACACACATCCATGCTATTTCCCAGAGCCACCCCAGGTCTTAGTGAGGCTACCATCACCACCAGAAAAGCAGCCTCAGGACCACTGATGGAAAAATCCCAAGACCCTAAGAAGGGCTACTATTCCCCTGGGGGTCTCTCTCACCACTCCACTTACTTCCTGACCTAAAAATTCTAGTTTGGGGGCCTGGGGGGTGTGGATCAGTGGTAGAGTGCTTCCCTAGGATGCATAAGGCCCTAGATGTACTGGGGGTGGGAGAAGGTTAGTTCTAGTTATTCAGTTTGTATTAAATTTTAATCCCCATGGAAGAGTAGATAATGCCACAAGAGTGATAATATTTAAATCAGTGGTTTTACAAGTGTGGTCAGGGGTCTAAGAGGTTAAAACTATTTTCTCAATTATACCAAGATGTTATTTGCTCTCTTGACCCTCTACCTCTCAGGAGTATAGAGAGGCCAAGAGATGTAATGACATCATCACCCAGAAGCAGATGGAATGTGTGCTTGTGAATTCTTGTGCTTTAATGATTTCTCTGTTTTAACTCCTAATTCATTAATATTGATAGTCAGAATTCACATTGAAGCTGAGGATGTAGCTTGGTGGTACAGTGGGTAAGTGAGGCCCTGGGTTCTGTCCCAAGTGCTTCCAAAAACATTTTTTGAAGCCTTGCCAAAATTAAAGGTCTTTGGTGTCCATCATTTTCAAGAGCACAAAGTATGCTGACACCAAAAATTTCAAGATCCACCGGGTTTATATCATTACCAAGTGTTTCCATATTCTCATCAATGGACAAGTTAAAAACTTGGTGGAATGATTACTGAGCTCAGATCTCTGTGCTAGAGCTTGGGAGGGGAACAGCAATGAGTAAAGGGTGAGGAGGAGTTGAGAAGACGAACAAATGAGTAGCAGCAAACAGAGAAAAGGAGTGTGATGACGATCATCAGATGTCTCAGATTTTGCCACCAATCAGTAGTTCCATGACTACATCTAGACTTGTCAAATCGATGGTTTTGAGTTTGGTAGGAGTAAGGGTTAGAAGATGCTGCTGCTCCTAGAATACCCGGTTGGGGAGTTTTCACTTATCTGTGTATGCCACGGAAAGCTGTGAATGATATTCAGACACGAGTTTGGGGCTCTAGAGAAAGAACGGTACACTAAGCCCTCAAGGAGAAGCATCCCATCAGGGACAGTGGTGCGTACACCTCCGATCTCAGTTACTCCAGAGGCTGAAGCAGGAGGATTCCAAGTTAAAGTGGAGGCCAGCCCAAGCATTTAGAGATACCCTGTCTTAAAACAAAAAGTGCCCCTAGGATGAAACAAAGGACACCCATGAACCACTGGAGTACAAAAAAACAAGCAACTCCTGAACAACTCACCCCACGACCTAGTGCCCTGTCCTTGGCCATGTCCCTGGCCATGTCTCTGCTCACGTCCCCGCCCACAGAAAGTAACATGATATGAGAACAAGGCATAAAGATGAGGAATACTGGTGTCAAACTGGGTAACCCCACCCTGGCTCCACCCTTAGGCCCACCCTAGCTGCTCTCCCTCTATAAATATCAACACCTCTAACCTAACGGCTGCTTCTCACTATGAAGAGAGTCCACGCTCCCTCTCTTTCCCCTCAAGAGCATGATCCTTGCCTTCCTAACTAAATCTTTGCTCAGGCCTGATGTATTCTTAGATTCCTTTCTGAGACATCTGTCAAGAACCACTTGTCCTGAGTTGACATCTTCCTCCTGCAACTCCTCAGATCCTCCTGCGGTACATTATGATCAAATCAGAAAATGCAGGACACTCACTGGAAAGAGTGGAGTATGAAAAGATCTAAAAGAAAAAAACAATTGGAGGGTGGATGGAGGCTTTTCGGAAGTGATAAACACTTCCATGTTTAGCAAGTGATTCCACATGCTGGTGTGGAGTTTGGAAGAAAGGGATGGCATAACTGTGTGTGTAGGTGACATTACTAAGAAGAATGTGTCGAGTGAGAAGGAAAGGGAACCAACAGCAGAAACTTAGAGAAAAATATTGTTTAAGAGTTAGGGGCACAGTGGCACACACCTGTAATCCCAGCAGCTTGGGAGGCTGAGGCAGGAGGATTGCAAGTTCAAAGCCAGCCTCAGCAAAAGTGAGGTGCAAAGCAACCCAGTGAGACTTTGTCTCTAAATAAAATACAAAATAGGGCTGGGGATGTGGCTCAGTTGTGGCATGCCCCAGAGTTCAATCCCTGGTCCCCGCCCCCCTCCAAAAAAAAAAAGGGAGATAAAGGGGAAAGAACGGGGGGGGGGGGGGGGGGGGGGGGTCGAAAAATACTGATATGCCCCATTTAGCAGCAATCTGGGGATGCAATGATGGCCCAGATGTAAGATGGAGAAAACAGATGAAGGCTGGGAAGATGTGGCCAAGGCCACTGGTAATGTTTAAGATGGGAGCAGCGGTTTTTTGCTGCCAGCTGAGAATTCCACTCTCAGGTTGGCTGTGGCGACACATGGGGCGAGGATGGTGTGCCAGGAGCAGAGAAGGCAGGGCAGTGACAGACGGGGCGGCGGGGTGAGGAGGTACTGTGCTTAGGTGTGCTTTTAAGAGGACCGTGTTGCACACACATGTGGACTGAGGAGAGCCAGGAGAGGGGGAAAGATTTAAAATATCAGCAAGGGATGAAAAACCAGACACTGGAAGAAGAAGAATGGAAACCACAAGGGAGAGAAGCAGAAGACAAAGACCCTTCCAAGTCCACAGGAGAAGGGATTCTCAACTGGAAGCACTGGCGCAGCCTCTGTGGACAGTCAGCTTTGGTGTGAAGTGTGTGCATGTGTGTCCGGGAGCACAGGAGTGTGTGGGGCTGGGTGGGGGAGAGATGACTGTGTGGGGGGTGTGTCTTCTACAGGTAGACTGAGGTCACAGTAAAAAGGCAGAAATCACCTGAAGAAATGCCCCACACTACATCAAAGACAAACTCGCCCTTTGTTTGAGTGGCCTCAATTTTAACCAAGGTCAGGGTTCCACAGAAAGAAAGGAGGGACTTTGGTAAGATTTTACTCTCCTGAGGGGACTCCTATGATTGTCCCCGTCATATTGTAATGCAATAATGTGAGCTTTTTAGTTCTAAAAAAAGTTTCCGGAAGTCATTCTGTCTCCACCCTTATACCTTTCCGTTAATAATAGACTTAATTATTTGGCCTAAATAAGACTTGTTTGGCATACTAATGCAAGGCAGGCTGAAAGTCACTTAACAGTAAATGAGTCATGTTGGATTATTTCAGCTCTTTTCATTTTCTCCACCCTAACCCTAATCAGCATTTCAGTATCTTTACCAAGTAGTTAGAGTGACAGTCTCACAAACTACTCATGTGTTAAAATACCACTCCCTTCTCTCCTTCCTCTGTCCTTCAGGTGACTAAGGACAGAAACAGGGCTTACCTTACATCAGACTCAATAGAAATGGAGACTTACACACACTTAAAATGTCTCAGAGTTGTTTAACTCTAGAGGAAATACCAAATGCACACGAATAAACATATTTGCTAGCTTAGACAATTAATGGTGTTAGCCTTTAGCACATGTTTCTTTATATTGACTTTGTGAAATGTAACCCTTGTTTTGGTAATGCTGAGATACAAGTTTAGGAATAGCATTCCAGCATATTCCCCCCACAAAAATAGCACTGGATCTCATAATTTTATACAGATGTACCTGCCTCTAATTCATCTCTGTGTCCCCCAGATTCTAACACAATGTGTTCTATATGTAAATTGTACACCACCCCTATGGTAAGGACATTCAAGTGGAGAGTGAAGTCAGTTTCCTAGGAGCATGCAGCAATCTGGGACAAGAGGTCAAGTCTGTTTGCCTCCAAACCCACCTAATTTCCACATCAGGAGGCTTCTGCTGTGATGAGAGAGAAGTGATCGTCTATCCAGGATCCTGTGCTAAGCCTAAGCATTTTACTGAATGAATCAAATACAACACTGGGGACAGTTAAGCATGGGTGCAGGAAGGAGGAAATTGACAATTCTTGAATACGTACTATCTGCCAGGAACTTGTTTCTGTTCAATCATTTAATACCCAGTAAATCTCTAACAGAGTTTAGCACCCTATTTTTACAGCTGAGGAAACTGGAAGGGCTGAGCTAATAACATACAACTGGGAAAGTTGAGTGGCCATTGCTAAATGTCCTCCTCCCACCCCCACTAGGCAAAAACACTAGGGACCCATCAGCAGGAACCTAGTGTGGGCACCCTTAGGGGCAAAGTCCCCTAGGCTTCTATTTGCTTCTCATCTTCAACCATTTGATCTCAGAGAAAGCAGCTCAGACTGTGGCCTGATGACAGAATTTTAACTTGGATTTTAGCAGTGTTCAACCACAGTATTATTTTGTGCCTAGAAATCCTGGTTTCCCTTAGTTCAATGCCTCAGTTTTCCTGTTCCACTTCATAGTTATGGATGATGTGCACTCTCATACTGTGTTTGTTATGCCAAAATGTTTATTGTTCTTGTATTGTCAAATCAATGAAGCAGAGAGAGGTTACTAGGAAGGGATTAATACGCTGTTAAAGAAATAGGATGATATGACTTGTTATTCACTAAGAATGATGGCAGATCTATAAGGTTTACGTGAACAAGAGCTTTGTGAGTTTATCTGAAAGCTCACATAATGGGCCTCATTTACCTATAACATGGAAGAACATTCTTAGGTATTCTATCAAGCTTGAAAACCCACTGTTTAGGGCTGAGATTGTGAAGCTCAGTGGTAGAGTGTTTGCCTTGCATATGTGAGGCCCTGTGTTTGGTCCTCAGCACTGCTTATAAATAAATGAATAAATAAAGGTCCATCGACAACTAAGAAAATATTTTAAAAATAAATAAAATCCACTGGTTTTATTTCTAAAAATGATTTCTACCCTTCCACAATCAGTTCATTTACATAAAGTAGAAACTATAACATTATCTTTTAAAACTTACTAATTTTTCCTTAAATCATCATTGCTCTCTTTCCCCTTAACTCTGAGCTTTAGAAAATTATTAGGATCACCCTTGAGCATATGAGAAATGCACTTGAACTCATCATATATGCTACATATCTCTTGAGGGCTTACACAAGGCGAGCAGAGACATCCACTACCTGCACATCCTAGGCTATGCTGATTTTCAAAAGTACAAATGCTTTGGATTACATTAGTGCAGGAATCCCACCTACTCAGGAGCTGAGGCAGGAAAAATCTAAGTTTGAGGCCAGTCTGGGCAATTTAGTGAGACCTGTTTCAAAAAATAAAAAGGACTAGAGGTGTGGCTCAGTAGTACAGATCCTCTGGGTTCAATCCTCATAATGGCAAAGAAAGAAAATGATAGATAGATAGATAGATAGATAGATAGATAGATAGTTAAGGATTTGTAATGGGTACAGTGGCTGACACCAGCAATTCTAGCTACTTGGGTGGCCAAGGCAAGAGAGTTTCAGTTCGAGGCCAGCCTAGACAATTTAGCAAGATCTGGTCTCAAAATAAAAAACAGAGAAGAGGCTGGGGTGTAGCTCAGTGGTACAGTGCCCCTGTGTTTAATACCTAGTACTACAAATATGTGTGTGTGTGTGTGTGTGTGTGTGTGTATACATATACATAAATAAAGATTTGTAATCACGAATACATACAATTTTGTCAGGCACAGTGTGGCAAACCTGTAATCCCAGAAGCTTGGGAGGCTGAGGCAGGAGTATCACCAAGTTCAAGGCCAGCCTTAGCAACTTAGAGTGTCTCAAAATAAAAACACAAAAAGGACTTGGGATGTAGCACAGTGGTAGAGCACTCCTGGATTCAATCTCCAGTACCAAATTAACTAATTAATTAATTAATAAAAGCAGAAATTTTCTCTATACTCTTCATGTGGAATATTTAAGTCCAAAAATGGGCAAGATGGTGGAATGAGATGGACATCATTGCCCTATGTACACATATGGCTATGGTGTGATTCTATATCGTGTACAACCAGAGAAATGAAAAGTTGTACTGCCTTTGTGTACAATGAATCAAAATGCATTCTGCTGTCATGTATACCTAATTAGAATAAATAAATAAAAATGATACTGGGCACATAAATGATACTTGATAAATGTGATAAAGAATATCTGACCAACCCTATTATAATTAAACTATAAAAATGTAGGAAATCTGGATTTCATATTGCTTGGTAGGTCCTTGAGATACATGGACCCACCACGAATATGTGACCCAATCTTTCATTATCCAGTAACAATTAGGAGATTTTGCAGGAATCATTAAAATTATTATCTCACTGTTTGAATTGGTTAAAAATTATGTATGTTCTTGTATTTAATTTATGGATTACTTTAAAGTATTAGGAGAATTTATAGTAAATGTCAAGTAAGTACTATATTGAAAATTACCAGGATAACAACATTGTTACTTAAGAGGCAGTTGGAATTAATTCCTTTCATTTTGATTTTGTTTTGCCATACTGGGAATTGACCCCAGGGCCTTGCACATGCTAGGATATAACTCTACCACTGAGGTACATACTCAGCCCTTTTTTCAATTTTACTTTGAGACAGGGTCTCATTAAATGGTATTAATTCTTTTGGATAAAATGAATTGATTTGAATTTTAGAAATACTGTAAGTTGAACTATTGCACAGTTTCTTTAAAAAATTTTTTCTTACTCTGCCTCTACCGTATTTGTACATAAACCAACAAAAATGGAATTGTTGAGCCGGGCATGGTGGCTCATGCCTATAATCCCAGCACTTAGGGAGGCTGAGACAGGAGAATCGCGAGTTCAAAGCCAGCCTCAGTAACAGTGAGGCACTAAGCAACTCAGTGAGACCCTGTCTCTACATAAAACACAAAATAGGACTGGGGATGTAGCTCAGTGGTCCAGTACCCCTGAGTTCAATGCTCAGTACCAAAAGAAAGAAAGAAAGAAACTGTATATAAAATGACATTAAGGTCATAACGCTGTTTTATATTGTTGATTGATATCTGTAAACTGTTGTCTCATTTAAACTTACTATTAGAAATGCCAGTGATGCAAAACTTATCTGGTAGAAAAATTGTTGATTATTTAATCTTTAAATGAAGGTAGATGTTATTATTTATTTATTTTAAAATATTTTTTTAGTTGTAGATGGACACAATGTCTTTATTTTATTGCTTTGTATGTGGTGCTAAGGATCGAACCCAGGGCCTCATGCATGCGAGGCAAGCGCTCTACTGCTGAGCTACAATCCCAGCCCAATTATTATTTTTAAAAATCCAAATTTCAATCCAAAATTGTCAAGAAGGAAAAACTCTGAGGTAAATAGTTTAATTTCTCAGGGCTTATGTTTGAAGGTTGTCGGGATTTCAAAATAGATACACAAACAAATGCCTCAGGTGCTTGAATACCTTGTTTAGATCAAAAAACAGATTAATAAGTGTAAAAGCTTTGTAGGTTCACAGTCAGTGTTTTCAGGGTTTTAAGAAGCTGACAACTAGTTATAAAAGCCTGGCTGGACTAATCAATTATTCAGATCAACATTAGATGCCTATTATATACAGGATCATGGAAATTGTGTCTCTGCAGTATTATATTAAAATCATAAGTCTAAATACTCTTAAAGTGGAATGTGTTAATATTACATTAAGACTCACTCCAAACAATGAATTGACTTTTGTGTCCATTATGTAAGAGACATGTTTTGTTTCAGTTTAATTTCTTTCTTTTTTTTTTTTAAATTTTTGTGGTGCTGAGGATGGAACCCAGGGCCTCACACATGCTACCAAAGCACTCTGCCACTGGGCAAACCCCTAGCCCTATTTTGTATTTTCAAAGTTACAATTAAGTCCCATGGTACAAAATGCCTGATGTAATTTTCATAACATAAACAACAACAAAAATCATTCTTTGTTCTTTCAGGCGCTTTTAGAATTGCATACACAGATTTGGACATAATTTCTAGAATGTAAACAAATTGATCTTTTAGAAAGTACATCTGTTGTATGCAAGTATGTTTCCCCCTAATTCAGGGAAATGTCTAGACTAATGAAAACAAAAATTTCCTCTTACCAAAAAGCTTTTGGGGAGCTGTTACCTACCAAATATATTCTCTTTCTCTCTCTTTCTCTCCTTGGCAGTTGGGGGCAAGGCAGGGGGTCGGGGAAAGAGCAAGCTCTTAGGTTCAAACCATAGGAAAACCAGAAATAGATGCAACTAGACACCTGCTGAAAACAGTGACAAATCCCACTGACACTGCAGTGACCCCCAGTTAGTCAAGATTTAATTAAGGGGCATAATTAAGTCAGTGGAACAGAACACTAATGAGTGTTTTTTTTTAATATGGGTAATTACACATAAAAATACAAACTGTGATGGAGCCCCAAATATATCATTAAAATTAACAGTATAGAATAACAGTGTCTCCTGGGGGGGTGGGGTTGACTGCTTCTCAGGTTGAATAAAACTCAGGCAAGTTTATGTTGGCTTCAAGCTGGGAACATTTGTTATTCTAATTTTGCAACAATAAGCGACTATGTGTATTGAGATCCTGTTTTCAATGCAGATTCCATAGACTTTGAAGTCTTTTCTCTGCTTAGCATTTTGTCCAACTGCAAATGAGCAATTAAGAGACTGTTTGCAAGTATTTGGCTTCCTATGGATCAGCTTATGGAGGTGTCCATCTGAGCTGGGAGACTTTGACAGATGCAGAAGGCTGTGACATTATTTACTAATGCAGAATGAGCTTCTATTTTAACCAGTTGTGTAGGATTCTTTGTCTTGATCTTTGCTTTAGCAAGCACTGACATAACCCACAGAGCTGGGGTCTACAGACTAGGAAATATCACAGAGGACTCTAAATATGACAGAAATAGACTCATCACCTTTCTAACATGAAAATGAGACACTTAAGCCACAAGCAAAAAAAAAAAAAAGACTGAAATAACCACATTTGATTCTATGATTGGAAAACATGACTGTGGACTTTGGGCCTCATGTTCTGCTGGAATGTTTTATCTATGGTGTTCTAAGATGGGACTCCTGGTCTAGAGCAGCCTTTGTCCATTCTTCCAAGCAAGAGTGGAAAAGCAGATTCTTTTGACTGCTCACACTCCTCATTGAATTCTGTACAATTAGGGGTTTGGAATCTTTTTTAAAAGTTAGTACATTTTCTTCCTGCAGGTACTAAAACATGTCTCTCCAGCCTTCCTGCTTCTGGTCTCACATTTACTTTGCAATAGTCTAGAAGACCAGAAAAGAATAACTTTATAATCTCATAATTAACAGAGGCCACTGGCCAGAAACCACATCTTTCTATTGAGTGCTGGATTTGATGTGTTGGGGGAAGGGAGGCAGTGGTGAGGATGAATGAAGGGCCTCCATGTTAGGCAAGTGCTCTATCACTGAACTACATCCCAGCCCAGGTCTTTGATGTCATATGTGTAAGAATTGTGATAAAGGTCTTTTGTAAACATATGCAAAAGTCTTTGTAATGTATTACATAAGCAGTGCCTCTCATTCAAGAATTAAATTTTTATTGGTACTCTATCAGATTAAGTTGTCCAATATTAACTTCTTATCCACACATGTCAATGTGTCTATGATGAAAATGGAAAAGTTTTTCCATGTGAAGATTTTGTTTTTGACAAAGCTAGTCAGGATAAAAATATCCACTAATAGAATTTTGACATTTCATATGGTAGTGTGTGAATTCACCAAACCCAAGGGCAGTTGAACACAAAATAACTGGAAAGAAAAATCACCTTTTGTTTACATAATGAGTTTATGGAGTTCATTTTCCCCTAATACTTGCCTTACAAATAAGCCTTATCTGGGCCAGGTGTGGTGGTGCACACCTGTAATACCAGATATTTGGAGGCTGAGGCAGGAAGATCTTAAGTTCAAGGCCAGTCTGGGCAAGTTATTGAGACCCTCTCTCAATATTAAAGGAATAAAAAGGACTGGGGATGTAGCTCAGAAGTATAATATGCCCTTGGGTTCAATCCCTATTACCATAAAAAAAAAGTTCTCTCTGACAAAGTTAGTATAGCAGATAGAAGTTATAGGTAATTAATTATAAGGTCAAAGATTTTATACATACACACCCAAAGCCAGAGTTAATAATTTTAAGATATTATAAATGGAAGCATATTAGAATTCCAAATATTTTTCTGAATATGAAATATATGAACACCAGGAGGTTGAGGCTGAGGGACATGTGCAGCCATAGACTTAAAACTTTTGAAAGGTCACACAAAATTAATTCAAAATTACTGGTTATTTGAATCTAGTGTCTAGTTCAATTCATTTGCAACATTTGACACATACTTTTTTGGTAGTAGCACTGCCTGGTGGTTCTCTTTAAGCAAATGAGGATTGGTCTCTGTGTAAAGCATCTTCTCTCTGCCAAAGCGACCACTTCAAACTTTTCGAAGATGATCATAAAATAGGGTAAGCCAATTTTTCAAAAGCTTAGGGGTAGAGTCAAAGCAGACAGACGTCCAAAGCTTTTCAGTGGCATGCATCTTTTAAGTAGGCAACTTTGGAAACCCAAACAACTGAAATTGGGGCCTAGCTCGTCTTACTAGACTGCCCCACATGTCTGATTCCCAACATCCCTTCCACCTCTCTCTTCTTTGGCAAGGCCACCCTTATCAAGTTATGTATGAATGAACAGAAGTGTCTTTCATCCCCCTCTTGCCTCATGGTTCAAAAGGAACTACTAAAATAGCAGCAACAAAACCCCACAGCCTGCCAACCGGCTTGCACTCGTCCCATTCTTAAAGGCATGTGAAAGGTTGGAGAGCTCAGCAAAATTTTTATGTACGGGAGCAGGCCCAAGGAAAACTCACCCGCCATAACCAATTGTGGACAGAGGATCATCTATCAGCAGACAAATGCAGGAACTCCAGAATGTCTCTCCTCAAATGAAATAATATATCTTTGAAAGCCAATGCCCGTTTTAGGCCCGAGGCCCATATATCAAGCCTGAGAGGCTTGTGGAATCGCTCCAGGGCCATTAACCTTCCACCTGTTTCCCCTTGTCCTTCAGGATGAGACCCTGCCCTTGATTTTACTCTCTTCCCCTGTTCATCTTCCGACAGACTGTAAATGTAAAGCAGCGGGCCTGTGAAATAACTCAAAGGCAATGGACCAGGGGCATGGTTACAAATCTCTGCCACTGGCACTGTGACTTATGCAGGCAGTTTGTCACACATGAGCCAGGTGACCTCTGTGACATAACAGAGAAAAATATCGCTGGAGATCAAAGATGGGATTCGGAGCGCTCTAAGTAACTTTGCTCCACACAGTGAGCAGGTTATCTGGTATCCAAGGATTTCCCCTTAAACCAATAACATTTGTTCTAGTGAAACAGAAAAGGTAGCCCAGGGACTCCCTAATTGAAATCACTTCTGTCAAGTAGAATTGGAGCCTATCCTGTAACATCGGGATTAGAAATTTCTGTTTTCTTGCTCATGCTCTGTGAATGCGGGAAGAAGCAACATAAACCCACCCGATTCAACCTTCATACGGAGAAATGTATAGAATTAGAAAAATATACAGGTGAAATCCATAAAGGATTTCTTAGCTTGAGTATTTAAAGGTAGAAAGTTTTACTATAGCTTATAAATGTGCTAGGTCAAACTAGTTCAGTAAATTTTTTTTATTCATTAAAATGAATCATACATGTCTATTATGTATTATGTATAACATAAAAAATGATAGTAACTCAAGAAAGTAATGAGATCCGTGCATGGATTTGCTTGTATTTTTGTTTCTGCAGGGATGGGATGGAACCCAGGGGCTTGTAAATGCCAGGCAAGTGCTCTACCACTGAGCTACATCCCTGCCCTTAAAGTTACTTGGAAGAATCCAAGCTTTCTCCGAATGATATTAGAATTTAGGAAAATGTAGAATCACCCATGAATGGCTTTTTTAAAAAAAGAGTTAAGAACTGAAGAAATATATGGGGAGGAAATTAGCAGTTTGAATATCTTAAATGTGAATTTAAATCATTTTCTAGTTTGTATTTATTACTTCAATTATGACTTTCTCCACTCATTTTGGTATTCAAATATTGGGTCCAGAAAATAAAGAAGACCTCAAAGTAGTTCTTTGTAGCCAGGCTCATTGTCTCTTTAGTAGGAGCATTTCATTTTTAATTTCTTCTAAATGAAAAAACACACAATAACAACAGGCAGTCTTGATACACTGGTTGAGAGATGCAGGCATACTCTGGTTCATGCATTTCCTGTTCTAAAGCAAGGAAAAACCCTAGCTGGTGGCATTCCCTGTTGCCTTCTACCTCAGATGTGCACACAATAGTATTTCTCTTTTCAGGTGCTGCTCAAATCCTTAGCAGCCCAACAACTGTTAATGTGCTTTTTTCCTTTTTCAAGCATGTTGACACCAATGTCAAATTTCCAACATGTTGATGCCAATGTCAAATGCTATAAAATATAATCAACTTTGTTTTTTAATAATTAGAAAATTCTCCCTGATTAGATCATTATATGTTGTATGTGTGGTTCTGAACTATTGCGCCATACTTGGTAAGTATATATAATTAGTATAAGTCATTTAAGAATTACAAAAATGATAATTAGAATGTTCTGATGCCAAAGTTTGGAGAAATTTCAAATACCCTCTCTCTTTAAGCCTTCACAAAAATAGGAAGATGCCCATTTCTTTAGCCAGCCACTGGGTCTTTCACTTGTGACCTTTCCTGGGCTTCAAAAGGTCAATGAAGTCCTGAGGACTGCATACAAATTTTTCTGTTTATGCATTTTTCTAGAAAGATTAATAATAGCTTTCATCAGATACTCTAAAGTGTTTGTGATTCCAAGGAAGGTTAACCATGACTGCAGTAGTATAGAATATGCAATCTTACTATACTATAAATTAAAAAACTGTGAGGTGGGTGTGGTGGTATAGCAGCTGTTAATTCCAGCTAGTAGGGAAGCTGAAGCAGGAGGATTGCAAATTTGAACCCAGCCTTGGTAATAGCAAGACTCTGTTTCAACATAAAAAATTTAAAGGGTTAATGCACCTCTGGGTTCAATAAAAACAAAACAAACAAACAAGAAAAACTGTGAGAGCCTGTAAGAATCCTAGAAGTCATCCACCTGACCTGGTATTTTTGTACCTGGGAATAAGTCTGAGCTGGAGGGAGCCACAGAACTTGAAAACAATAGGTAGTGCAAATAATAAAAACAATAGGTAGTGCAAATAATGAGACCCAAGATTCTCACTTCCTAACTCAGGACCTTCCACTATATGAGATACCAGTCTTCCCTTTGGCTGTTGTTTGAGTCTGATTTTCTTTAATGTCCCTTACACTGATTTTTCTGTGATATAGAAATCTAATTGTGAAAAATATATATTTTCAAAAGAATATAAAACATTTTTATAATTATGGCCTTAGGCATCTATTGATATGAATAAATGATAAAAGGCTTTAATTTGTGGATTAAAATTTGTTTTTATAAAAACAGCATTAGAATGATAGATATTATGCCTTGAACTTTGGTTTGGTTTTCTTCGTAGAAAAGGATCATTTGCTTATGTTTTTTATGGCATGGTGTACTTAAGCTTTAAGTAGCTTTGTTCCATCTATTTCACTTTGAGTATATTTTCAGAGTTTCTATAAAGTAGTATTTAAATTACACAGATCAATCCATTGTCATATATTAAATATGATTAATTGATATTCCGTTGTAATATTTATAAAAATTTCAACCCAGGATCATGCAAAGCTATCTTCAACAAATGTTTCTACTTAATATGGTTTAATTGTTTCCAAATTACTAAGAGTGAGAAGTAATGCATGCTATTCATTTGAGCTGAAATTATTTCCCTACTAAATAAAATACTAAAATACCCAAATGTAAAATACTAACTTTGAAGAAACATCAGTTGCTCTCAGAATTCTCAAATAAAAGTAAAACACTGACTATTTTCAGTAAGCCACCTAAGTCTCTCCTTTTAGAAGAAAGTACATGACAAAAAGGTGGGGGGGGCACTCTAATAGTAAGTTACCCTAATAATTTTAACTCACTAATTTTCTGTGATTTAAACAAGTAAAAGATGGTTAGCTTGCTGCCAGAAAAAAAAAAAGTCCGGGCATGAATCACTGCGTACATTCTTTTCCATCCACAAACAATTTCATTTGGGAAGGTTGCCACATAGTATCGACAGTGACAACAAATGGCATTGTCCCATGAACATCTGTTTCCGACTCCCACACTGATACTGCAGGCTGGGTGCTTAGGACTTAGTTGGTCTTCACAAATTGCTGAGCCACAAAGGAACTGGAAATCACTGGTACGTTGAGGTTTTATTATTGGAACACAGGAAAACTTTATCATCATGCTGGGAAGTTCTGTATCTTTTGAAATATTGGAACCGGGGTTATGTTAGCACATTAAACCGTGCGGAAGACTACTTCTGAAGAAAGGGGAGGGAAAAAAAATCATTTCTCGTCTATTATGTCCTTGAGTTGAGGTTCTCACTTCATCTTCATATAACTTCCTCACCCAC
This sequence comes from Geosciurus inauris, assembly GCA_004024805.1. Taxonomy (NCBI): domain Eukaryota; kingdom Metazoa; phylum Chordata; class Mammalia; order Rodentia; family Sciuridae; genus Geosciurus; species Geosciurus inauris. The sequence continues at coordinate 22,906 of PVHX01017666.1, read as the reverse complement.
CCTCAACTAAAAACTGTTTTGTTTTTTAAAGATGTTATTGAATGTAGTTTCTTGTAAAAATTGAGAACATTTGGAATACCAAAGAAATTCTAAGCCAACATGATAAATAAACACTATTGTTTCATAACAAAAAACATTGGATTAAACCAGAAGAGCTTTTGTATACACTTTTTATTTTTTCTAAATTCACACTACCAGACTTGTGTTTTCTGAAAACATGGCAACAGAAAGCTCACAAAGACCTCTGACTAGAATATCCTCACCTCGGCACCTAATGTTAAAAGGAGCAGAGCAAAGAGCTGCCAGGACCCAGACCAAAGTGAACAGCCTACATGGAAATGGTAACAAGGCACAGATATGGGACTTCTGCCTGTGCAGTTGAACCTGTGCTGTGGGCTGGTGGCTTGTGCTAGACTATCAATAACCATTCAAGTACACAGGACAGATCTCTACTGATTGCCATCCTTCCTCCATGTGGCATTTAATTTTAACAAAAGCAATAATAGAAATGAAAAATTTCCACAGTGGTAATTCTAAATAAAATATGCTCCAGATATTTGCATACTCCAAAGTCATCTGCATATTGCTTCAGCAAGAGAGTCTCCCTCTTTGTTGGTGGCTAAAATGGGATGGGATATTCATGGAAATGTTGAGTGGGATGTACAATCAATGTCTGACTTGTATACATATTTTAAATGTTTGATTCTAAAAAGGCATGATGGCAACCTATAAGATACTGTTTACCTCTTTTGACATTACACATAATAGTCACTCAAAAATTGTGTTGACTAGATCTCTAAATGAAGTAATCTGAGCTTTCTGATTGAAGATAAACCAATAATAAATTTCTACTCCTGAGAAATCATTCTAATACTTATTTTGCAGAGAAAATGATCTTTCACCAGAATATTGTTTGTGATATGTTCTCAGAAATAATGTAATTATTGCACAATACCACATATTCATAATTTCACATGCTGAAAACCACCAAAAACATTTAGAAAATAATCATTTGATCTATCATTACTACTTGTGAGAAAATATATTCGTATTTGGATAAGTTATTTTTTCTTCGATTTTAAAAAATCAAAGTATTTGAAATTTGTGTTTCTCTCACTTTTAACTACAGTCTATAATCTGTTCTTAAATAATTACATTTATAATTATTTATCAAAAAAATCTGAACTGGAAATGTACTTCAATGGTAGAACATTTCCTCAGCGTATGCAAGACACTGGAGTCAATCCCCCAGTACCACCAAAAACAGAAAAAAGAAAAGGAAAAAATAAATATGCAATTGGAAATTAGAGGTAGATCTGATAGTATTTAATGGAAATATCACAAGAATCCTTGTGATAAAACTAAAATTTGTTGCGTATTATACAAGACAATAGCCTATGTTTATATTGTTGTTTATGCTTTTTCAAGGTACTTTTACCTGTCATTGGCTCTTCATGTGGCTCTTGTAAGATAAGTAAGTACAGTCATTTTCTTCCCTTTATATGAAAGGCATCCCTCAAGATTGAGGTGATTGGGGTTGGGATTATAGCTCATTGGTAGAGCGCTTGCCTCACATGAGTGAGGCACTGGGTTCGATCCTCACCTCAGCACCACATACAAATAAATAAATATATTGTGTCCATCTACAACTAAAAATTATTAAAAAACAAAACAAAACAAAAAAAAGATTGAAGTGATTCAAATGGTAGTAACTTTGCAGTTTTCCCCTCCATAGCCAGAGTACCTCTGCCTTGCATTCTTGTATCTTGTATCATTTCTATTGTACAGCCTTGGTCAATCCTAATTGTATCTTCACAGGTCTGTTTTGCTGGCCAGGCCTGGCTTGTGGGCAAAGACTTGATATTTTTCTTTGGCACTGGGGATCAAACCCAGGACTTCACCCATGCTAGGTAAATGCTCTCCCATTGAGTTAAATCCCCAGCTCTAAGGACTAGGTATTTTAATTAGCCTTGTATCCCTACTGTTTAGAATTATACCTGGCACACAAGAGGAATATATATATATGCATGAGTTAATCATGTATATATGTTAGCACATGCTACATGAGTTAATCAGGACACAGTGGCTCAAAGAAAAATAAATTATATGTATTGGTGTGTTTGCTTGTATGTGTGTTTGTGTTACAAATGTTTTGACCAAGGTCGCAGCGTTCATGCGTGGCTAAGGTGGAACAGACCTGGCTCCTGGTCCAGGGCTTCTCTACTGCGCATTACTCCTTCCAACCTCTACTGTATGAACTGACCCTCTAAAGATGTCATCTAATAATGACCAAATAAGTTAACAAAAAGGCAAAACCATCGGTGCTGATTTTAGTAAGGAAGTAAAGATAAAATTCTTTATCACACCTTGTGTCACCCAGAGGAAACGTCAGCCTGCCAATTTTACAAACATGCCAGTAAAAGAATTTCCTTGGCAAAGTGACAGCATGGAAATGTCCTTTTTAAAAATCAATTAACCCCCTGAATTCGAGAGCTTGCCTGGAGCATTTCCTAGGCCATGGAATACAAGGCTCATGGAGATGCTGTTCCCCTTTCTATTTCTGGACACCTTCTTTTGTTCATTCTTGCTAAGAATAGTGGCAGAGCTGGGGGCGCTATTTATAGTCCTGAAAGCAGCATGACTCTGTGAACACTTTATTCATTTATATTTCCTGTGTTTATTGTTACCTTACCTTTTTAGTAATTAAAAGTGTTCATCCAAGATTTTATTTAGTAACAAATCGGTTGTAAATAGCATTTCTTTTAATATATGAAAGCCTATCTTTAGACTCCATTAAATATTTCACTCCCTTTCCGTATCAACTAAAAACAGATTTCAATGGTGGGGGAGGGGCACACAACTGTGTTTTCTTTCCAAATTTTATATGAAATCTAGTGATTTGACCTTTAGGTATTTTGATTAAAAGAGTCTCAGTGTATGCAGCAACTCACACTTCCTTCACACACACAACACACATACCTTCTCAAATCACTCACATTTTGTTTTAAATGTTGACGTAAATATTTCCATTATGGCCACCCCACCGTGTATTTATAAATCAACAAATTATAACTTTAAAATAGAGCTGATGGTTCTAAAACATGACTAGAACATGTAATATTAAACAAGCCCCTCTGCCTCACAAAAATTACTTGCTGGAACACGAGGTCTCTGAACATGTTCCCACCTAGGACCTCTCCTTGAAAACAGATGGAATTTTCTGGTACAAGAAGGACCCAAACTCAGAACCCAATTTTACCAAATGTACTTCTGCTACTCCTTTGACTTCTGACAAATGACCTAGACCCTATCCCTTTTTTTTTTTTTTGGTACCAGGGATTGAACTCAGGGGTACTCAACCACTGAGCCTATTTTGTGTTTTATGTAGAGACAGGGTCTCACTGAGTTGCTTAGCGCCTCGCCATTGCTGAGGCTGGCTTTGAACTCGCGATTCTCCTGTCTCAGCCTCCCTAAGTGCTGGGATTACAAGCGTGAGCCACCGCGCCCGGCTGACCCTATCCCTTTTGAAGCATGTTCTGGTGAGGACAGTCATATCAAACATGTATCCCTCACAGTTCAAATAACAAAAATGCACATTCTGCCAACCTGAACCGAGATTCTACATCCATGGTGCCCTGATAGTACAGACTGTTTTAACCAGAAGGTCAGACTCAAGGTAGTTTGTATGCATCTACTTTTAAATTGATCAATTTTGAAGATCTTCAGGGAAAAAAAAATCAACTAAATACTGTGACTGGCTCTGTGGCTGAGTAAGGAGATGCTGAGAGAGAACACAGGTGGCCGTGTGGCTTGCATTCTCTGTGACACAGCAGCTCTGCTTTTCATCCCAACCTCAAAATCCACTAAGATGGAGACAATGAAGTGTTTATCAAAAACACTCCATTTAGAGAAATAATCAACAGTTAATTGGAGCATTCAATCTCAAAAGCTCTTTTAATAAAATATTTTTTACTCCTCTGCTTTAAAACTGATCGAACTAAGAGATTCAGCAAAAGTGGGAGCAATTATGTAAACATTTATTCACCAATTCTCAATATGGGATAATTTAGCTATTGGATTTGCTCTACACTCAAATGTAAGGGAACAATGGATTTAGGGGTACCTTTGTTGTGTGTCACTTCAATGTGTTTTTACCTAATATTTTGTTTTGATAAAGTTAAAGTGGAATAAATACTCATCAGCTCATAAGCCATTGTGAAACATCACATCTGTGCAGCAAGTAATTTCACATCTAAGCTAATTATTGATATTAGGTTTTTTCCTCTACCTCCTGAGGTAAAGAGGGATAGTGCTCAAAGCTATGGGAAAATCTACAGCAAAAACACATGAAATGATATTTTGTGGATATCAGTTCCTCCCTCTCTGAGTTTTGTCTGGTAGCTTTGATTTAGAAATCAAACAAGATTAAACAAAATAGTTTAGGGCTGGGGTTGTGGCGCAGTGGTAGCGTGCTCGCCTAGCACGCGGGAGGCACTGGGTTCGATCCTCAGCACCACATAAAAATAAATAAAGATATTGTGTTCATCTACAACAAAACAAAATATTTAAAAAAAAAAAAAACAAAAAAAAATAGTTTAAAACAAATGATTTGACGGATTGAGAATTCTTGCTAGTCATCTGGGTAAATAATTCTGAACCATAGAAGTCAGTTACTCAAAAAAGATCATCCCATAAAAGGACATGTATTCGGAAAGGTAAGAAGTTTTGTTCTCCTTTCAAAAGATTAACTCACTTTCACTTTCTTACAAAGGATTCCCATCCATTTCCACTATTTCTTATGGACTCTTCCAGAATTTCCCCATTTCCTTGAGAGCCTGCACAGAAACTGGTGTTCTGGTATGCATCATAAATACTCACATACATGCACTCAGGTATCAGTATTCTTACAGAGCAAAAGCCAGCAACTTAAAGCAGTTCTTACTCAGGTTTGTCTATATATTGTTAATTTTAGATTTTTGATTAAATGTTATGCAGGAGTAATTCATGAAATCTCTTGGTGATCACTTTATTTGAAGCATATTTCCTGACTGGTAGACTATTTAAAAACAAAGATCATCAGCCACTCAAAATTTGCTAGGCTGCCTTCTCTTTTTACTTTAATTACTCCTTAAATGAAAAGACCCAAGCCCACATGCACAATAGCCTTTGCCCTCCATTCATTCAATGAATGTGACAGCTTACCATGAGCAGGAAAAATTACCTAAAACCAATGTGTACAAAACTACTCTTTTAAAATGCAAATCAAAACTCCCAAAGACTTCATCTCATCCCAGTTAGAATGGCACTCTTCAAGAATACAAATAACAATAATCGCTGGCAAGGATGTAGGGGGAAACGTATGCTTACATACTGGTGGTGGGCATGCAAATTAATATAACCACTCTGGAAATCAGTGTGGTGATTCCTTGGAAGACTAGAAATGGAACTGCCATATGACCCAGCTATCCCACTCCTTGGTATTTATCCAAAAGATCTAATATCAGCATACAATAGTGATATATGCATACCATTGTTTATAGCAGCACATTTAACAATACCAAGTTAAGTAATCAGCCCAGGTGCCCATCGACAGATGGATGGTCAAATAAAATGTGGTATATATACTCAATGGAGTTTTACTCTCAAGTCATAAAGGAATTATGTCATTTGCAGGTAAATGGTTGGAATTGGAGAACATTATGCTAAGGGAAATAACCTAGACTTAGAAAGTTAAGAGTTAAATGTTATTTTATATGCAGAACTTAAGAAGAGAGGGGCACATGCACAAAAATAAGGAATTAAGAAAAAGGAGGATCTCATGAAAATAGAAGGGAGACAAACAGAGTAAAGGAAGGGAAGAGAGGAGAAGAGGCATCTACCAAACTATGCAAACTATCTATCCGTCATGGATGGATGTACTACAACCAATATAGCTTTTATATATAATCACAATGAATTTATTAAAATACTACTACTAATAATAATAATAACAGATGTGAGATAAGAGAATTGAGCAAGCAGATGGGGGAGGGAGGAGTGGAGGCAAAGGACAGGTACTGGGGAATGAGGCTGATCAAGTTATGTGCATGTACAAACATAGCACAATGAATCCCACTATTATATATAAGTATAATGCACCAGTAAAAAAAAATAATATTCCTTTGGTCCCCTATACAATTTATATCAGTCATACTACTTTGTAAATGAAAAATACTTGAGAAACTCGCTTCCTTTCTCTGGCAATACTAGAAGTGGATAAAGAACATTTTTCCTTCTTTCTTTTTAAACCCCTCCCCATTTACTGGTGATTGAACCCAGGGATGCTTTACCATTGAGCTATAACCTCAGACTACCACTAGTAGTAGCTCAGTGGTAGAGTATCCCTGAGTTCAATACCTAGTACCAAAATAAATAAATAGAAAATAAGCAAATTTCTTTTTTTTTTTTAAATACTGAGATAGGGTCTAGTTAAGTTGTTAAGTAGTTAAGTTGGCCTTGGACTTGTGATCCTCCTGCCTCAGCCTCCTGAGTTCCTGGAATTACAGGAGTGTATCACTATGCCTGCTTGGTTTTTAATTTTTTCAAAGCTTTTTTAAATTATGTTAGGCTTTACACTCTAGAGTACATTGGAAACCAGGCATAGCTCTAGAGAGTTTCTTATCAAAATTGTAATATCTGATTTTATTTATTATTTTATTTTTGTGGCACTGAGGATATGAATCCAGGGATGCTTTACCACTGAGCTACAAAAGCAGCCCTTCTTTCTTTCTGTAAGGTCTCAGTAAGTTGCCAAGCCTGGCCTCCAAATTGCTATCCTCCTACACTCAGCCTCCTGAGTGAATGGGAGTACCAGCATCCAGATAACATTCCATTTTAAAGTCAGCTTGAGTATAGATGATAACTACATATGGACCTGTGTACATAATTAGAGATCATGTTCTACAATTTTTTTAAAAAATTGTGTATGTTTGTGTGTGTGTGTGTGTGTGGTACTACAGATTTAACCCAGGGGTGCTGCATCACTGAGCACACTAAAAAATTAAATAAAACTATCTTTGGGCTGTTTGTATAAGGTTGATGCAAAATAAGCAAATTTCAGCCCGGTGTGATGGCGTACACCTGTAATCCCAGCACTTTGAGAGGCTGAGACAGGAGAATCATGGGTTCAAAGCCAGCCTCAGTAAAGGTGAGGCGCTAAGGAACTCAGTGAGACCCTGTCTCTAAATAAAACACAAAATAGTGCTGAGGATGTGGCTCAGTGGTAGAGTATCCCTGAGTTCAATACCTAGTACCAAAATAAATAAATAAAAAATAAGCAAATTTCATTTTCAGACTTGGGTAATGAAATGACATATCTTCAAGATATGTCATTATACATCTGTGAAGTGCCCCGGGGCTTTTTTGTTTTTATTTTTTTGAGACAGGGTCTCCTAAATTGCTTAGGCTGGCCTCAACATTTGAAGCCTCCTGCCTCAGTCTCCCCAGCTTCTGGGATTACAGGCATGTACCCCTAAGCCTGGCTTCCATGGTATTTGGGGGAGAGGGGTGATACTGGACATTGAACCCAGGGGTACACGGCCACTGAGCCACATCCCCAGCCCTTTTTATTTTTTATTTTGAGACACAGACTCACTGGGTTGCTTAGGGCCTTGCTAAAGCTGAGGCTGGCTTTGAACTCACAATCCTCCTGCACAGCCTTCAGAGCTGCTGGGATCATAGGCATGTGCTACCACACCTGGCCTAATGTACTTTTTAATTAGCCACTTAAGAAGTCTACTCTATTTACTTAAATGTAGAAGGCAAGATTGGATAAATAAAACCAAGTAGGAAGCATGAGATTACTTAATATGGATTGGACAATCCTAATCCAAAAATCTGAAATCCAGTACACTCCAAATTCCAAAGTTCTTGAGTGACAACATGACAACATAGTGGCAGATTTTACACCTGACCTCATGTGAGTGGTCACCATCAAGCACAGGCACACTAAAATATTAAAATAAAATTACCTTTGGGCTGTGTGTATAAGGTTTACATGTTTAGACTGGGATCCTACCTTCGAGATATATCATTATACATATGAAAATAGTCCAAAATGGAAAAACAAAAACAAAAACCCGAATCTGAAATTCTTCAAATCCCAAGCATTTTAGAGAAGTAAAATTTAATCTGTAGTTTATTATGTGATTCCTCTTAAGAACAGAAAATTGAATTTTTGTAGTATGGGGACCCCCAAATCCATGTTTCATAATCTTATCATACAAGACCTACACATTCTTCTAAGGAGATGATTTTGAAATCTATATTTATAGACAATACTCCTGAGAGTATGAATTCTTTATGAATCCTTCATCAGAAGCAAAACAGAATTTACAGCACTTTTTATTTATTTATTCTTTTAAAGTTTTTTGTGCGTGGTACTGGGGATTAAACTCGGGGGCTCTTTACCACTGAGCTACATCTCCAGACCTTTTTATTTTTTATTTTGAGATGACTTCACTAAATAGCTCAGGCTGGCCTCAAACTTGCGATCCTCCTGCCTCAGCCTCCCAAGTTGTTGGAATTACAGGAATGCTTGATATACACATTAGAAATCCCTTGAGGTAAAAAGAGTGAAGTAGAAGTAATGGGACTGTGCCTGGTATCGGCCAGTCTACGTGAGGTAAAGGGAACGTGGAATGAGTAAAGTTAAATAGCCAGACAGGGATCAATGATGCTGTAAATGTTGAGCTTAGAAGTAGAGAAATCACCTTTTTTTGTACCACGTATTGAACTCAGGGTACTCAACCACTGAGCCACATCACCAGCCCTATTTTGTGTTTTATGTAGAGACAGGGTCTCACTGAGTTGCTTAGCGCCTCGCCATTGCTGAGGCTGGCTTTGAACTCACGATTCTCCAGTCTCAGCCTCCCAAAGTGCTGGGATTACAGGCATGCACCACCGTGCCCAGCTGAAAAATCACTTATTTAGTTTACAGGCATGACTATGTTGATAGACCCAAGGTTGATGATAATTTATTTTTAGGAAGAAAAATTCAGTAAAGTTTTCTGGGGTTAATATTCTGTATTAGTCCATTTGATTAGTCTATACATAAATGCTATTAAATCAAATTTTAAAATATTATCATCTATGTGAATATCTATGTTCATTCTCACCTCTTCCTAGTTCAAATGCTGCTCTACAAGAGAAATACCTGAGCAGAACTGCAAATCAGAAGCAGATTCACCTGCAACTAATGAGCTTAACCTGCAGGAACCTTCACTTGTATGGGCACTTCCAATGCACTTGGGGACCCAATCAGTGTGTGTACACACAAGGTCTAATGTTTTTGGAAATTGTGCAAGAGGAAGATGTTTTTTTGCTTGGGAGCTTTCTAAATTATCTAAGCTTCAGGGTCCACAAAGTTGGGATCAATTTCTGGTACACTGGCAAGGAGCTGTTTCAGCTGCAAAGATATTAGACAACATTGTATCATTTTGTTTTTCCTTCTTTTTAAAAAATCCCTAGAAGTAAATACAATAAGGTACTAAATACTGAGAAACCAAATCCCATTAGAATATTGAAAGATATAAGAATTATAGTCAATAAGAGGTTAGAGTTGTAACTCAGTGGTAGAGCCCTTGCCTAGCATGTATGAGGTCCTAAGTTCATCCCCAGCAATATACACACCAAGAATTAAAACAGATAAAATGTTCATTGCTATTAATAGGGTTATTGATCCGGATATGTACGACACATTCATTCTCATCTATAATATGGCAGATAAATTCCTGGATTTGTTTTATGATTCAAACACTGCCCAATGTTCTGTCCTGTGGGAGAGAAGCCTTAGAAAGACTGTATCTCAGATATCTTATGCCACTGAAGGAAAGAAAGTTGAAAGCTGTTTTGTTTTCTTTTGTGAGGTGCTGGGGATTAAATCAGGGCCTCACAATGCCAGGCAAGTATTCTACCATTGAGCAATATCCCCAGTCCTAAGAGTTCTTAAAAGAGAAACGAAGAGGGCTGGGGATATAGCTCAGTTGGTAGAGTGCTTGCCTCGCATGTGCAAAGCCCTGGGTACAATCCCTAGCACCACACACACAAAAAAGAGCAACAAAGATGATTAAAGGCTGAAGGTAAAACAGTAAAAATATTTAAACTAATTAGCAATTTAAACATCATAGGAAAAAAAAAAACCAACCACAGGAAGCCCTCATTTTATTTTGTACAAAGGAAGCTGTCCCATTCACAAATTGCAAATAAAAGCCAACTGGACCTTTCAAAAAAACCTATTGAGGGAAATAAACTGGGCCTATCTCAAGGCACTGACACAAACTATGGGTTAAATTCTTCTAGAGAATCCATAATGAAATCAGAAAAAAATACTTCTAAATGCAACATCCCAAATTCCACAAGGGGTCCAGTTGGGTGTGGTGGTGCACACCTGTAATCCCAGTTACCTGGGAGGCTGAGGCAGGAAGATCACAAGTTCCAAGCCAACCTAGGCAAGTTAGCAAGGCCCTAAGCAACTTATTGAGACCTTGTCTCAAAATAAAAAATAAAAAGAATTGAGTCTAATCCCCAGTCCAAAAAAAAAAACAAAAACAAAATAAGGGGTATAATCTTCCCTGCTTCCTTCAGCTCAGAGTCAATCTCAGAACCAGGAATATCGAAAAGGGCAAGCACTGAATGTACTTAGCCATTATTTCCCTATACACCAACCCACTTGAATTTGCAACCTGGTCAGTTTGTGTCTGCACAGGAGCCGGGATTAACTAGAGCCCTCTGACTTAATTACTGAAGTACGTTGGGAATCCCCTGATGACTGAATTATTTCCATGTAGCTGCAATGGAACAAGCAATCAGAAAACACATTACAATTAAGCAATGGGTCATGTACAGTCTCTACTGACAGACCCAGAGGGAATGATATATACTACCAAAGAAAGAATTTAAGTTGTATATAAAGAAATGTCTGGACTGCTGATAAAATCCAAAATAGACTGCCAAGGAACTTACAGAAGGATCCCCACCCTTGAGAAGTCTTTGAGAAGAACTTGAGTGGGGTGGTTTAGCTTTGCTTGCTTGAATAAAAAGGATTAGAATAAATCAATGGTTGGGGGTGGGGGCGGGCATCTGAGAACCAGCCCCAGCATCTGGACCTATCTGTTCAGGGGATTTTAGAAACTGCAGGACTTGCCCCTAGAGATTCTGATTCCTCTTCTCTGTAAATGCCTCCCCAAGGCGTAAGCCAGCAACATAATTTCGCCTGTCTCATCTTTTCTTCTCTAAGTCATTTTAGACAGTTCCACTGGCTTTCCCTCAACGTGCGTCCTGGGTGTATCTGTCCTGGGTGTATCCGCTTCTCCCATCTCCACTCTCCTGCACTGCTCTAAGCCACCATACTCTAAGCCTGGATTGCTGGACCTCCCACGTTCTTTCTTTTGTCCCTTTAACCTGCAGTCAGAGCAATAGTTTTTCCTGATGAGAGTTTGGTAAAGTTACTCCATTGCTTAAACTTCTATGATTTCCAGTTCCAAACAGAATAAAACCCAAACCCTCCATGAGCTGGACCTAAGCAAATTCTTTGACCTTATCAAAGCCACTTTTCCTCTCAGTCATTGGTCTCTAAGGGTGGGCACTGGCTTTCCTGCTTTCCTCCTGTCTACTGAAAACACCAAGCTAGTCTGTACCACGGGGCTCTCTACACATTCTGTTTTGTGCCTGCACTTCAGGTCTCCAGATTTACCCAGGGTAGTTCTGTCTTTCTATCTCAGATCAAGGGTCAAGGGTCAACTTTTCAACCTGGTCCTCTCCGAAGCCCTCTCACAGCTCCCTCCCTCCATCTCTCCCCACACAGGCCCTCCCTACTCTCTATCAATTAGCACAACCTCACTTGCTTCCCTTCCACCAGAACCTGGGCACCAAAAAAGGCAGTGCCCTTGCTGATGTTGTTCACTCCAGCATCCCCTGGTCTAAACAGGGCTTGACAATTAATTAATCATGGGTGTTTAATTAACATATGTTGAGTGAATGAATGAAGGAATGAATGATTCATCAGATCTGGCTGGGATTTAGGAATAAGCTATTTTTAAAACCTGGGATGATCACTTAGGTACTGGACTGGGATAGACAGCCTCCTAACTGTACACCTACACTGGAAGGCTGATTTGGTGCCATTAATGAAAGACTATGAAATAAACCACCTTAAATCAGCTTGAGGTTAAAAAAAAAAAAAAAGACCAGTAAAAAATGATGATGATGTTACAATAAAGAAATTTTAACACATCGAATCTGTTTAAATGAAACATGAAACAAGGACCAAGACCTCAAATACATACTTGTCACCAATAACAAAATTTACCTAAAAGGAAAAGCCCTCTTGGAAAGAATAACAAAAATAACTGTTTATGAAAGATACCAACTAGCCGGGCACAGTGGCACCCATTTGTTATCCCAGCGGTTCAGGAGCACTGTAAGTCAACCTCAGCAACATGGTGAGGCCCTAAGTAACATAGTGAGATCCTGTCTCAAAATTAAAAATAAAAAGGGCTGGAGATGTGGCTCGGTGGTTAAGTGCCCCAGATTCAACATCCCACCCCCCAAAAATAAAATTTGTGAAATTATATTACAGGTATATGTCTAGTAGTTATGATGGTACATTTTCAATCCCTCTGGGTCCTCTACCTAAGTTTTTCTGGTGACTTTCTTTTGCATGGAACAAAATTCATGTGTGAGAATCTCAAGTAAGTGCCCCTGATCACCACCCAGCTTCACTAGCTCTTTCCCCACACTCAACCCTCCAGCATAGGAATAACGCCAAGGTCCCAAGAAGCACAACACCCAACACCTGTAATGTTTCGCACTTGCTGTTCTCTGCTAATGATGCCTCCATGCCCTGCCCTGCCTGGTTCCTAGCTCCTACTCATCCCGCAGATTCTTCTTGGGAGGAACTTTCTCTCTCCCTGACCTCCTCCCCTCCCCCACATGGGGTTAAAGGCCCTTCAAAGAGCTTCACTACATGCTGGACTAATATCTCTTTCCGTTTCAGGGGTCAGATTGTTGTCTATGGAAATTAAATTTTATTTTTCGGTTCCAAGAGTGCTTGCACAAGATTTCAGACTCAGAGCTCATCCTTGTTTTTAGTCCAGAAGCAAAATCAGGGAGCGGGTTTTATGTTGACAGAGAAAAGCGCCCCCAGGACTGAAGGGGTGTCCAGTGAAGAGTGCTTTTGTCTTTATCTCGAGCAATTTAGCAAAGAGATTCACACACAATAGGAGTTTGATCAGTGTTTGATGAATGAGTTCGTGAATGAAAGACTTTGAATCAAACCCTATATCTAGCCTCATCCTTAAGGGCAGTGTGTGTGACTCAACTCTGAAGACAAGTGCCACATTCTAAGTGAAATGCTGGCATACCGAGTTTTGATCTTTTTCAAAACACATTTCAGTCTTAGTTGGACTCTCCCAAATCTATTACTGGAATGAAGTTGTTTTCCAAATTGCAACATTTCATTGTTTCAACCATGAAAGTAATTCTCAACAGTCAAATAAAACTCCTTTGAAAACATTCATAACCCCTAATCCTAATTTATGAGTACAAAATACCAATGCTTTTTTTAAAGCATGTTATTTCTCAAAACAGTGCACCAGGGCTATTGTTTCCACTGCAGATATCTGCTGTGATCTGAATCTAATGTAAACAGCAATGTTATTGTGTTCAAGTATCTTCCCTCCCTTAGTGTATGTACCAGATTCAGATTTTTTTTTTTTTTTTTTTCAGAGCAGGAGCAAGAATCAATTAAAGTACATAATAATGTGTTAACCAGCTAATACAGCAGTTAACATTAAGGCGCATTTCAAGCCTCTGAGTTTTCAGCGGCAGAGCTGTTCTTTCATTTGCTCTGTAAGATCTATAATTGAAAGAATACCGTGAGAGACGCCTTTCATCAGCTCCACGAGTTACATTTCCTGCTTTGATAACTGTACAAGGAAAATCTAAGGCACTTCAAGCTACCCAATTACATTTGATTAGCTAGTCAAAATAATGTAACAGCTTCTCATCACCCAAAGGAAAACTTTTGAAGAATTCTGTTGCCAACATTTCTGCACAAACACTAATCTATATCATTATTTTACAAGGGGAAATGTAATATTTAGTAAGGTTTTTTTAAAAAAATTAGGCAATAAGTAAAGCCTCTTATGAATCACAACTTTAGATCAAAAAAACACAACTGTGATAAGATTGTGTGTGGTAAAGAAGCATTTGTGGAGATTTCAGAATTGACAGGATACAGGAGTACAAATAAAAGATCATGCCTTAGATCAGGCCAGTGTTTCAGAGAACAGATCTAAAAACAGGATATGCAGTCAAAACCGTGTGATATATATATATACCAGATCTGCCAGGGAAAATTATTCAGGATCCCAAACCTATGCATACATGTAGTTATTTACTAGGAAATAAGAGAGCGAGCCTGTATAAAAATCAGCACCATTAAGAAGTCATTTAAAATATCATTCTGGAATTTTCCAATCATCCACTATTTAGTAAATGTTCCTTTAAAGTAAAGACAAAGGAGCTGTGGGGAGACTCAGTGGTGAAGCAATTGCCTAGCAAGGTTCTGGGTTCAATGCCCAGCACTGCAAAAAGAAAAAGGAAAAAATACAGCTTGCCTTTACCATGGAGGAGTTTGTCCCCTTTAAGTCCTTTTTAAAAAAAAAAATTTTTTTTAATTGTTGATAGACCTTTATTTTATTTATTTATATGCGGTGCCGAGAATTGAACCGAGTGCCTCATACATGTGAGGTCAATGCTCTACCACCGAATCACAACCTCAGCCCTTCTTTAAGTCTTAAGTGCATTAATTCAACATATACCTGGTGTCTACAGTGCTTCATTTCCATAAAATATGTTTTTAATTTAAACGAAATAATGATCCTTCTCTCTCAGGTAAATCGTTGCGTAAACAGGGCATTTAGAAATGTGATAGTCAGCCGGGCGTGGTGGCGCACGTCTGTAATCCCTGCACTTTGGGAGGCTGAGACAGGAGAATCGCGAGTTCAAAGCCAGCCTCAGCAACGGCGAGGCACTAAGCAACTCAGTGAGACCCTGTCTCTACATAAAACACAAAATAGGGCTGGGGATGTGGCTCAGTGGTCCAGTGCCCCTGAGTTCAATCCCTGGTACCAA
>PVHX01017665.1:0-39290 GCA_004024805.1 Geosciurus inauris | reverse complement strand
TGGAACCCCAGGGGTGCCCCAACACTGAATTATACCCTTAGCCCTTTTTGAGACAGGATGTCACTAAGTTGCCCAGACTGGCCACAAACTTGGGGTCCTCCTGCCTCAGCCTCCTGAGTAGTGGGGATTATAGGCTTTCATCACTGTACCCAGCCCACTCCTGAATTATAAGGCTAAATTTTCTTTTAATTTAATGGTCTTAATCAGTTTAAACATGCTGCCTATGACAGATTAGATATTTGATGTACCAATTGAGTGTTTAAAAATCTTTACATCATAGAAATGTATATATAAATGATTTAACAGGTATTTTCACAGGTTTGTTTGATAAGGTTAGGACATTAGGGAAAGTGTACTTAATACAAGTGAATGGAATAAGCAACTAAATGAGACCTAAAAATCGGCCTTTGATTTTAAATATCTGTTCTTATAAACCTTGTCAATAAAAAAACATGTTTAAAAAAAAAAAAAATACTCTATGGAAGCCAGAGCCAAAGAGGGGATTAGTTTGGAGGTAAAAAATAGAAAATATAACACTACAACTAATACTGAATCTATGCTTTGAAGCAACTTGGTAATAAGCATATGCTTGTCCTAGAAAAATGGAGCTGTGTATGTGTTCAAAGAGCACTGAACTCTTTTTTATTTATTTTTTTGTTCCTTTGAAGCTGAAGAAAATAAGCTCCATGCAGCTACAAACCTGTGAACCTAAACATGTTGTAGTGTCTCAGGATTCCTTGAATCACACATTTGGGAATATTAATACTAATAAAGTTAAATGTATACCCAAATGTTGGTGAAGTAAGCATTCATACACTAGTATATAGACCCCGATAAAATCAGTATCATATATTTTATGGAGTTTGTAAGCTCATATTTTAAATAATCATAATCATCCAACAAGTATTTATAAGGTATTTGGTTCAAAATTTATTGAAAGAAATTTTAGTCATATATACTAGCATGTATTGTGTTTATTTCTTAATTTTTAATAACTTTCTTTGTGACCATTTTAATGTTTTGATTTTGATTATGCAAGAGACTAATGAATAAAAAATATACGTTATTACTAAAGCATTTTAGTATAACAAATTTCTAGAAAAGCAAGTACCAGATTTCATGATATAAGAATATTTCAGTCTTTTGCTATAAACTGCTATATACTTCTTTGGAAAACAAAACACAAATTACTTGAACAAACAGCATGTCGATGTGCCAGATCCCAAAATTTATGTATATTATCTTTTTGTATGTGCCATTTTGATGGGTAAAAGGTAGTATCTGCATATTTTGATATATAGTAATTTTACTATTGATTATGTTACACCTTTTCCTATGTGCATGGCTGTTTATATTTCTTAGATTATTAAATGAATATTCATGTGCTTGACACATATGTCTTTTTTTTTTTGGTACTGGAGATTGAACTCAGGGGCACTCGACCACTGAGCCACATCCCCAGCCCTATTTTGTGTTTTATGTAGAGACAGGGTCTCACTGAGTTGCTTAGCGCCTCGCCATTGCTGAGGCTGGCTTTGAACTTGCGATTCTCATGTCTCAGCCTCCCTAAGTGCTGGGATTACAGGCTTGTGCCACTGTGCCCAGCTGACACATGTCTTACTAACCTTTATTTATCAAGTTCATTACTCTGACATTACACTGAATATGTTTTCCCTAGTTTTTTTGTTTGCTTCTTAGATTTGGGTATAGTTATTGTGCCCTTAATTTTTCAGGTTTTTTTTTCTCTTATTAATGCTTTTGAAAAATGAAGAATTGGTAAATATGCTATCATTTTTCAGATTTAATTAACATAATTAGTAACATCTAAAATTTTTCTTATGAAAATTTCCAAAGAAATGATAATCATATTCAAAGAAGCATAATAGAATTATGGCAATTTTGTTAATATTCAATTATGAGACCTTCAAAAATATTTTTGTTCATGTAACAAACATTTATTAAGCTTTGATTGTGTTCTAGTACAGCTAATTTCCTCTTTGTTGAAAATTGTTTAGTGCTTAACCTTTGAAAATAGATTTGGTTTGAGAAACATGATGTGAAGATATGATAGCT
Organism: Geosciurus inauris; assembly: GCA_004024805.1. Taxonomy (NCBI): domain Eukaryota; kingdom Metazoa; phylum Chordata; class Mammalia; order Rodentia; family Sciuridae; genus Geosciurus; species Geosciurus inauris. Next base: position 37,217 of record PVHX01017665.1, on the reverse strand, counting down.
AGAAAACCAAAGCAAGTATATAAAGTTGTGTTTATATGAACCTATAAATTGAGAATCGTTTCAATATAAGGTACAATTTTAACATTCTAAGTTGCTGAATGTAAAACAAATCTAAAACTTTCAAGAAAGTTAAGAAAATTGCATCTCACTGGAATTTTAAAATGTCTTCACAAAGGCTAAGAATTCACTGAGATTTTTGCTAATACAATGAACATCCTAAATTCTATTAAGCACTTTAACATATTTAAAGCTTTCCAGCAAATATTAAGTACCTCTCTTGTATGCTTCTTGTTCAGTATACAATAATAAAAAAAATTCCTCAAGATCACAGAATGTAATAAGAGCAATAAAATATCTACCCAATATCATTAGAAATATAAGTGAATTTTCTTTGGGGTGAGAGGAAAAGCACAGAAAGGAAAATCTTTAGTTCTATATGGAAGAACAAGTGGAAATCAAGATGTAGATCAAAGCAAGAAGAGTACCATACCAAACTAAAGAACTGGAGTTTACCAGTCAGAATGGCTATTATCAAGAATACAAGCAACAGTAAGTGTTGGCAAGGATATGGGGGAAAAGGTATATTCATACATTGCTGGTGGGACTGCAAATTGTTGCAACCCTTGTGGAAAGCAGTATGGAGATTCCTCAGAAAACTTAGAATGGAATCACCATGTGACCAGTTATCACATTCCTCAGTTTATACCCAAAGTAATTAAAATCATCATAATACAGTGACACAGCCATATCCATGTTTATAGTAGCTTAATTCACGATAGCTAAACTATGAAACCAATCTAGATGCCCTTTAACAGATGAATGGATCAAGAAACCATGCTACATATGCACAGTGGAATATACTCAGCCATAAAGAAGAATGAAAGTATGGCATCTGCAGGTAAATGAATGTAGCTGAAGAATATCATGCTAAGTGAAATAAGACAATCCCAAAAAACCAAAGGCTGAATGTTTTCTCTGATGAGTGGATGTTAATCCATATTGATGGGGGATGGGGAAGAATGAACGAACTTTGGGTTGTGCAGAGGGAAATGAGTTGAAGGGAGGAGGTGTAGGGACGGGAAGGACAGTGAAATGAGATGGACATTATTACCCACTAGAATGGTGGAGAAAATTAGTGTCAAGGTCAACTCAGAGACATTCCAGAGGTAACATGAAAGCCTTGGTGACCAAAAGAACATGAATCAGGAAGGTGTAGAAGGACCATAAGATGACCTCTTTTTTTCCTCAGTTCTTTGGATATGTATATAGCAATGCTATTTTTAGACTAGTGTTCCCCAAAAGCTCACACATGAGACAATAAAAGTTAATCCTGATAGGGATTAACTGAATGGCAACTGAAGCCATAGGGGTGGCTGGAGAAGGTGTGAATTGGGGGTGTGGCTGTGGGGTATATATTTGTATCTGGCAAGTAGAGACCTCTCTCTCTGCTTTCTGATCACCATGATGTGAGCTGCTTCCTTTCCCCACCCTTCCCCACCATGATGTTCTGCCTCACCTTGAGCCCTGAGGAATGGAGCCAACCCTGTATGGATTAAGCCATCTAAAACTGTGAGCTTTCAAATAAACTTTTTCTTTTCGACAGTTGTTCTGGTTGGGTCCTTTAGTCACAGCAGCAAAAAAGCTAAAACAACTAGGCTTTAGGAACTATGCTGGTGGTACAATAATGAGCTAAAAAAGTTACTTTGCAATAGGATTCCAAGAGTACAGTTGAGTTCATGGAATTTCCTACTTTTCCTAACACATTATGGTTCTCAACAGAATATTAAAATTTGCAGAATGAGATTAGTGTGTGCTTCCTCTGACAGTTAATGATGGACTTAATGGGTTCTTCTCCATGTACAAGGACCACTTTTTCTATTGGCTTTTACTGATGCTCTTGCTGCTACCATCATAACAGTATTATTTCTTGACTCTTCTACTAAGATAGCTCTATCATACAGCAAAGCAAAATACACTAGAAGAAATTCCAAGGCCCTTTAGTGGGTGTTTCTAACCTACCTCATGATTTTCTGTTCCATGTTTTGGGCTCTAAAAAAAAACTCTTGGGAAATGTTCCTCTATCCTTTCCTCCTCCTTTAATAGCTATTAAACAGAACAATCCACCTTTTATCAGTTCTATTCTTCTACCAATCTAACTAGGGGGAGTTAAGCCCAAGGCACAGGTTTAATTTGGGATTATTATGGAAAAGCCTTACAGAAACCTGTCTAGAACCCTTTGATTTGAATATTCCTGAACCTCTTCCCTGCTGGATATGAGGTTGTTTTCACAAGAACTTTTGTGCCTTTTTCTTCTCCAACCTCTCTTTTACTTCTTTTGTACTAGCTGAAACCCCATAGGACTCCAAAGGATGATTTGGCTTTTCCTATTTTACAAAGATCCCATTTTGGGGGAAAGGAAAGTGAAAGCACACAGTTAATTTGAAGATAATTTTGGAATGTTAGGCAGAAATTTTTGAAGCACTAGTTAGACATTAGTCTGGATTTTAAGACATGTTGTCTGGAACTATAGACTTCAGATTTGTCTGGAATGAATTGATAGAACTAATGAAATGAATAAAACTTCCTATGGTAAATATGCAGTATTAGAAGAGTGAAAGGAGAATAAAACACAAGTGTGTTAACCAGCTTTTTATCATTGTGATTAAAATACCTGACCAGAACAACTTACAGGAGGGAAATTTTATTTTGACTCATGGTTTCAGAGATTTAGTCTATGGTCAACCACCTGAATTGCTCTGGGGCCAAGGTGAGATAGAACATCATGGTAGAAGGATATGGCAGGGGTAACTAGCTGGACTCATGGCAGCCAGGAAGCAGAGGGAGAGAAGGGGGAAGAGGCCACAGGAAGATATACCCTACCAGGGCATGCTCCCTGTGAAACATCTCCCCCAGTGAAGCTCCACCTGCCTACATTGACCACTCAGTTAGCCCATTCAAACTAGGGTAAACTGATTAGATTACATCTTTCATAATCAATCATTTTATCTCTGAGTAGTCTTGCATTAACACAGGGGACTTGGGGGGGAAACCACATTATCCACACTATAAAAATAGGATACTAAAAAGAATAAATAAATCAAGAAGATTTTATAAGGAAGAAAATTAAGGAATGTTTTAGGATTTAAAAAATTAACAGGAAACTAGAAAAAAAACATGGCAAACATTAATCAAAGAAACAAATGCATGTTTAAAAATACAAAATTTTAAGAAGTTTGGTAGCCAATATTGTCTAATAGAAATTTTAAAAATATAGTCTTAGTATAAAACTATCTATACATTCTGGACTAATTTATTGATCTTCTATTTTCAAAGTTTCTTTTTTAATTCATTTGGAGCTTTGAGCCCAGATTAATTCAGTAAAACACAAAAGACACAATGAAAAATGATTTTGAATAAAAAGCATTGCAGTCTTTCTATATTGTTTTCATATTTAATATTGATCTATAGTATTCCAATCTCAGACTTCTTTGGCCCATGGAGCTCACGATTCATTAAGCATTAGGACTGATGTCAACAAACCTTCTCTATTATTGTAATAATTTCTTTTATGTATCATCAGAAACATGGAAAGTTAATATACATGAACAGAGTAGATTAACATCATCCCAATTTTTTTCAGTTTATCATTTGTTTATATAAAACCTTCAGATATTAGTCACCATTCATCTTTATTCCCCCTATTCTTTTTCCAGTTAAGTATAAAGAAATGGGATGCAATTTTAATACTGCAAAACCTCTGTAAACATTTTCCTATGGTAATCAAGGTGCATATTCTAGTAAATCAAATTTCTCTGCATTAAGTAAGAGTTTAAATGCTGATGTTTATGAAGGACCATTAAGGACACATATCAGGTATGCATGATTGTGGTATAAAATTGATTTATTGAAAAAACTCTCTGCATTTTAAACAAAAAGAAAACATATCTTTGTATAAATGCTCTGGTGATACAAGTCTATTGTGTTATGGAAATACAAACAATAGCAGACTTTACAAGTTGTCATGAAATATTTATTGTACATAGTCCTTATACATCATAATAAAATGTTTATTCCAAACTCAATATGTAAAATCCACACTCTATTATTCAGGATACTTACATAATTCCTAAATTTAACTTTTTAAAGGTATCATTGAAATCTTCTCAAGTACCTTAATAAACTCAAATACTTTTTGGACACCTAAAAAGTGGTAACATAAATAATGTTTTGTGCTAATATGTACATGTTTGGATGAATTTACTGAAGGTAGATGATGTGTTTCTGCACAAAGAAAATAATACTTCTATAGATTCAAAATGTCGTTGAAGAATTTATTCCTCTTAAACAATATTTTCCTTGAAGTTTTGATGAAGTAAATGCTCTGTTCATTAAAATGGGTAATTTCTTATCAACTATCATGACATACCAATGTAATACAGAGGTGAGGATTGAAAATATATCCTTAAATGTAATCTGTGATGCCTCTCCTTTGTACCGTCCCAAACATCGATGCCAGGACCAGGCATATAGTTATGTTGATGAGTTTTGTAGTCTTTATAATTGTACATAACTATCATGTCACCTGACAGCAACATGATTGAGGTAGTAAAAATACATTTTCATAGCAGTAGCAATTGGAAATTAATTGTAATATGTTAATTATTTTGGTTTATGTCACCAGACAGTAAGTATGTTTACCAGATTGTTTTTGGTGTGGTAAAATCAGTAGCAAGTTAAGATCGTTGTATCAATTTTTGTTAAAATCAATTAGGTAAAATCAATTACCTACTATCTTAGGTAGTCAGATAAAGAGTTTGTGGAAACATAATCCAGATTTTGCATGGGAATAACAAAGTGTGATTGATTCGAATCATCAGTTTTTTTGAACAAATTTCTCTGAAACTTTCTTGCCAAACCTAGTTTCAATCTAAAGCATAAAAACAGATACACAGCCTTTTATCCAAACCCTTATGTATGCCAAAGTGTGTCTAAACCCAGTTCATTCTTATATAACTCAGTTAGCACACAAGTAAGTGTGAAATTAAATGATAATAATCACTATCATATATACCATATAACTACTTATCACACTTTAAGCACTTTAAGTTATTTAATGTAACACAGCAAAAATTTTAGAAAAAAGCTACTATTGTCTATGTTTTCCACTGAGAAAATATATGATCAGATAAATAATTTGGTCATTTTCCATGAACCAAAAATTATAGAGCTATAATTATAGAGCTATAATTTTTGGTTCATGGAGAATGTATTTCAAGTAATTAATTCATTCAACAAATGGTAACTGTTTCTTTGTATCTGACACTGTACCAGTATAGGGCAAAAAGACCATGAGACAGAGAACTGCTATCAAGAGGCCAAGAACATATTTAAGTAAATTCTCTTCCCCCTACTCAAGGTCATATTGCAAACATAAAGCATATTTGACCTGATTCTTTGACAGATAATTTGATAACCCCTTATTCCATCTAATAATTAAGTCTTTTATATTTAAAAAGCATCTGAGATAGTTATATATATGTAACAATTATGAGAACTTACAAAAATACTTATTCATTCCTATACAAATAAGGACAAGAAGGTAAAAATAAAAGGTATCTGTTTTGTTCAGCTTTTCCACTATGTGACCAACAGACAAGACAAGAACAATTTTAGAGGAGGAATAGTTCATTTGGGGGCTCATTTTCAGAGGTCTCAGTCTATATATGGCCTGCTCCATTCCTTGGGACTTGAGATGAAGCAAAACATCAGAGTGGAAGAGTGAGGAAGAGGAAAGCAGCTGGGAACATGGAACTAGGAAGAAGAGAGAGATTCCACTCACTGGAGATGAAATGTATACCTCAAAGGCATGCCCCCAGGGACCCACCTTCTCTAGCCACATCCTACAATTACCACCCAGTTTATCCTTATCAGAGATTAATGCGTTGATTATGTTAAGACTCTTATAACCTAATTATTTCACCTGTAAACATTCTTGCATTATCTCACACACAAGCTATGGGGGGGACACCTAAGACCTAAACCATAACATTCCACTCCTAGCCACCAAAAGCTCATGCCTGTCTCACAATGCAAGATATTTTTAGTCCATTTTCAAGAATCCCCAGAGTCAACAATTTTAGCATTGCCCAAAGTCCATGTCCAATGTCTCCTTTGAAACTCAAAGCAAACTCTCAGACTGAGCCCATGTAAAAATCAAAAGCAAGTTTCATACATCCAATATATAAATGCACATAGTAAACATTTCCATTCCAAAAGGGAGAAATAGGGCTGTATAAAGAAAAGGCGGGACCAAAGCAAGACCAAAATCCAACTTGGGAAAAAAGTCCCATAGCTCCACATCCAGCATCCTGGGCAAAAGGCATCATGAAGTTCTCTCCAAAGATGTTGTGTAGATCTGCCCCTATGGCTTTGTTGGTTGCAGCCTTTATAGCCTCCCTCTTGGCTTGTCTGTGCTTGATTTCTGCGACTTTCTTTAGCACATGTTCTGCATCACTGTTCTCTCTTAATCTTGAGGGTCTCCTCGGCAGCTTTGACTTCTTCTCATATCTCTATTCTCATAACTCTATGATTCATTCTTATATCTCTATCTCCAACCCTGCTGCACTTTCCTGGCTTCTCAGGCCTTCCTGTACAGTATCCTTGGAAGCCTCTGTGACCCCCTAACTCCAGCATCCTGCATTCTTGCAGAACCAGCACCATGTGGTTGACGCCAAGGTCTGTTGCCATCTTGAGCAGTTGGGACTGCTCAAATCTCCAGGGACTATGGCTGAAACAGCCTCTGAGTGCCTGGGCAGCTGGGCATGGTGAAACAACTTCCTAGACCCTCTGGTGCAAGCAATGTACCCCACTAGTCTCTGCTTACTTTTCACCCTTGAGCCAGAGATGGGCGTGGTCCTGCCAATTACTGAGATGCCCTCAAGCCATCGTTCCTATTTTCTCTAGGCAAAGTCTTTAGCATTTATTTAGTAGCCTAAGGTCTTTAACAACCACATATTCTTTAGCCCCAGTTTTACTTGCTCTTTTCTGGAAAAACTCCAAGTTTTTCAGATCTTTCTACTTTGCTTTCTTCTCCTGATTATCACAATAAATTTACCTAAAAAACAACAACAATATTCATTCCACCACCTGAATACTATGCTGCCTAGAAATTTCTTGTGCCAGATTAAGAAGTCCATCATCTTTGAATTTAGCCCCACAAGAAGTCTCAGGTCACTGTTAAAATGTAGACAACTTCTTAGCCTGGACATAACACAGATGGCCTCTAGTCCAGTCTCTAATAAAGTCCTCCTTCTCCTCTGAAACCTTATGACCCCAATCTTTGCTATCCACAGTCACATTGGCATTCTAGTCTTCTAAACTCCCACCAGAATTGCCCAAGAGAGTTTTACTTACAACATTCTAAACCATTTCCAGCTTGCGTGGCTAAACTTTTCAAAATTCCTCCCACAAATTTCAAAAAGCTCCAAAAGCTATGAACCATGTGGTGAGGTTAGTCACAGCAAGGACCCAACTTCTCAATGTCAATTTGTTTTAGTCAGTTTTGTTTTGTTTTTCCTGCTATGACCAAAAGACTTGACATGAACCATTTTAAAGAAGGAAAGATTTATTTTGGGGTTCACAGTTTCGGAGGTCTTAGTCTATAGATGATCAACTCTTTTCCTTGGGAACTGAGACAGCACATCTTGGCAGAGGGTGTGGCAGAGGAAAACAGCTCAGGACAGGACCACCAAGAAGCAGAGAAACCTCTGCTCAACAAGAACAAAACATAAACTCCAAAGGCAATCTCCCAGGAACCTCTTTCCTCTAGCTATTCACTACCTGCCTATAGTTACTACCCCTATCAGTGGATTAACACACCAATTCATTAAACCTCTTATAACCCAACCATTTCATGTGAAAAATACTATCTGCAAGCACCCACTGTAGGTCTTAGATTGCTTCCTGGAAGTATAAGAAGGAGACTATGGTGAAATGGGAACTCATTGATGGATTTTGAAGAAAATATTGATAGGATCTGACAAGTAATAATAGAAATAAAATAATTCTAATAATATTAACAATCATAATAAGTAATATTTTATTAAAGATTCAAAATATCCTAAGAAGTAATTATGTGCTTTTGTACACATTTCCTTCATGGTGCTCGCAGAAAAACTATGAGATATAGCCGGGCGCGGTGGCGCAAGCCTGTAATCCCAGCACTTAGGGAGGCTGAGACAGGAGAATTGTGAGTTCAAAGCCAGCCTCAGCAACAGCAAGGCACTAAGCAGCTCAGTGAGACCCTGTCTCTACATAAAACACAAAATGGGCTGGGGATGTAGCTCAGTGATCGAGTGCCCCCCGAGTTCAATCTCCAGTACAAAAAAAAAAGACTATGAGATAGATATTAATATTTCTATTCTACAGTTGAAGAAATCAGATTCACTGAAATTATGCAACTAGTCCAAGATCACACAGCTATTGTTTGCAGGTATAAAATTCAGACAAGTCTATCAGGTTCTGGACTCTAAGCAATGTGTTCTGACTCCAATAAGAACTTCTTCAATAGTGCATACTCTACACAAATTATTGAAAGATGAAATAAAAATAGTTAAACTAGTTTCTTTCAAATCCAAGGCTCTAGTTCTGATAGGTAGAGGAAGATTTAAGATAGAGTTAAAGCTTCAGGGTTCCTTACATGCAGAGACATTTTTTATGGAACCCCTAAATCCCTCCTCAATTAAACAAGTTTCAAGGTACTACAAGTCTTAATTAAAGCTATGATCTTGAGTCTTTCTTAAATCAAACAAACAACTCAGAGAAGAAAGCCATTGGAGAAAAAAGAACGAATCCAAAAGAAAAGCCACCCACATTCTCATGAATGGTTAAAGATTTGTCATTCTCTGGCATGAGGTAAGGATAGCAGGGTTAGAGAAGGACCAGCTAGACTCACATATAAGTGATTTTGTTGACCCATTTCTGTGATGAAGATCGTGCCCTCCAAGAAGTAGACTAGAGAGTGCTCTTCATATCAAGCCTGTGGAGAGAAAGGACAGAAGCAAAGTTGGGTGGAGGAAGTTGAATTGCAATGTAAACCAGACGGGTACAATATTCACAGTCCTAGGAATTCGGGCAGGAAATTATGGGGGGCTGTTTCAGGATTCTGCCTACCACACAGGCCATATGGTTTCTGTCAAAAGTGACTCAACTCTGCAAGCTGTAGTACAAAAGCAGCCAGAGAAAATATATAAGTGAATGGAATGGCTGTTTTCCAATAAAACTTTATTTTTACAAACAGGAGGTGAGCTGGACTTAACCCATGGATCATAGTTTGCCAACCTTTGGTCTATTTAAACAGTAAAAGCGAATTGTTAGAAATAGATTCACATTAAATGCATACTGAATAGAATCCAGCTGAACAAACCCCAGGCAGAAGAATTCTGGGCATAAGAACTATCATGTCAAGTATCTACAATGTTGCAAATGATTCACTTGAGAGGAAATGCTAGAAAATATAATGTCTGTAGCCAACAAGATGCTTTTGGAGATGAAATTCTGCTCTTTATAATAAGTATTATTCTTACTAGACAGAAAACTTTTATGAAAGTTGAACAACATAAGTAGGTTTTGAAAATTGAAGAGTTTCTATAAAATAATATGTGAAGGTACACTCTAATTAAACTGTTACAGAATTTTTTAAAAGTACATATAACAAATTAAATCCCCATGTATGTGAAGAATTGCATGTGTTTGTTAACAAACATGAAAATAATACAGACATTCAATGAGTATTGTGCTATGCCATATGTTAATGGAAATTATATATTTAATTATGATTCTAAGAATCTCTTTCATATTTTAAATTCATGTCTATTTTATGTATTTACCAAAATGTAAGTTCTTTCAGGGCCAAGATTGTGCTTTTCCCATCACTTATCACTTAATAGTTGCATAAAATTAAAAGAAGCAGTTAATTAATTAATGATACAGGAATAGAAATTTTTCTGGCTTGGGAATTAGAAATAAGCAGTTTCAGAATATACTTTGCTTAAAATTTAAAATGACGTTTTTCACTTTTATTTTGCTCATGATCCTTAAAATAATGTGTGGCCATAGCAAGTGCTTAATCAATATTGTTTTAAATTATCCTCTGTTGAATTACACTGCATCATCAGCAACAGTGGAATTCATGGCATTGTATTTGACCTCAGTGTTGGTGGTTAGGGATCCCAGGGGTTCCTGGTCTTTCAGTGTGCATTTGCAAACACCAATCTTAGATGACATTGTAAAATTATGAAATAGACTATACTATTTAACTGAATTTATTCCATTTTCCCAATACAGCAACTCTTAGAAAATACTATTAAGAGTATAAGTGATTTATTTTTATGTTTGTCCTTCAGCACTCAATAATGCATCTTCTCAATAAGAATCCCAAAAAAAAAAAAAAACTTTTACTTTGACTTTCTAGTTAAGAATCTTTTTTTTCTTCAGTATACTCCATGAATTTGCTATGTGTTAGTCAGGATATGTCACTGACCTAAAAGCTTTTTATGAAAAGCACATTTGCTGAGTAGAAAGTGATTACCTGTGGCAAAAATAATATGAGCATATCACAGCCCCTACATCACATATCAGATCTTTCAACAATTCTAGTCCAACAATTCTCAAAGCACTAGTGTGTTCAGAATTTGTATCTATATATATTGTTTACTCAAAACATTTACTCAAGATTTTTAATACTAAAAAAATGTTTTCCAATATCGTTCTACTTCTTGTATACCCACAGAAAATAAATACTTCTTATTTATTATTGTACATATTAATGCTCTTAGAATTTAAACATTAAAATGACAATGAGATATGGACAATGGAATTGCATTATTTTAACAGCAGTCTCTGATGAAAGCTCCAGTGTCATGTCGCTTTCTGGATAGTGTATTTTTCAGGGTTCAAGTAGATAAACAAACTACGTAGGAAAATATATAAAAATTTGTTTCAAGGAAATAGCTTAAGAAATTGTGGGAAATGACTAAGCAAATCTGAAACAGAGGCTAGGCAGTGAGGAAAAGAACATCACATTTTGACTGAACCCCAAGAGTATGACGGGAACATTATTGTCTTCAAGCAGTCAAGAAGAGATGTCCAAAATGAGAGGGAGGAAAACTAATGATCAAATTGTTCCTTGGAGTATCTGATCTCAGAGAAGTCCTGTGCCTTTTATGAGAGTCTTCCAACTGATTGATCAGGATCCCCCAGTATATTTCCCTTGTGTTCAACATACAGTTAACTGATTAGAGATTTTAACTACTTCGGTAAACTCCTTTCACTGCTGCTTCTAGATTAGTGTTTATAAAATGTGTGCCTGCTTCAAAATGGCCACCTGACCCTTCATACTCCAACTCTCACAAGAAATAGTCTCTTATAGCACATGGTGACATCCTGGAATCATTCTGGAAACTTCTATGAGGTATTCAATCTTGCCCCAATTACACATCTAAACACTATCACAGGAACTATTTAATTTTAGCCTTAAGAATCTCAGGATAAGTAGCTTTTGGTGTTATATACAAAATAAACCTTAAAAATATCTGTTTAGTTGAATTATAACCACCTTTTATGTCAAATTCTTCAGTTATACAGATAACTTTCTTATTAAAGAACAGGAACAAGAGCACTTACTACATATAAATGAAAAGAATAATGAGGTTAGAGTAGCAAAGTTTCAACAAAAATATCATGTATTCTTACATAAAGATAATTTGAAGGGAAGTAGTTTAAATAGTGACATATTAGAAAAAATGTTAGAAAAAATATCTGGGTTTATGTATTTTCAAAGGGTTTTTAAAGGTAGAATAAGCACATTTTCCTGAAATATCATCAATTTGGCCTACATTTCAAATGAAACTGAAGAACACATCAATCCATGAATTAGTCTATCTTCCTTAGCCAATTTTCCACATGAAAACCATGGTTATGTTGAACTTGCAAAACATTCTTGAATGCCTGTTTCAGCCAGCTAGACACAAAGAACTTTTCCATAATATGACATATTCATAATCAACATTTATTTATACACACAATTATTTTCAACATTTATTATGATTAATTATGTGCAAAGCAGTGTGTCTAAATTTTAATATATATACACATATATGTGTGTGTATGTGTGTGTGTATGTGTGTGTGTGTGTGTGGAAAATAAGAAGGAAAAAATGGAAGAACAAAATGTAGCAGACTGGTAGGGAGGGGAAAAAGTGAAGGAAGGAAAGAGAAAATTATGATGTGAAAGAAAAAAGAGAGGACCAAGACGGGAAGAGAAAGTGGGAGAGAGGAAGATTTAAACCAGAGCATTTTTTCTTAACTAGTTGCCTACTAATGCATATCAAAAATGAGTACAGATACAAAGGTCTGTCCAGAATAAGAAGGGATCTAGTCAAAGAACCAACCTCTGGAAAGGAAAAATATAAACACCTCTGCAGAAAGTGGCCAACTGTTCTCTGGAATTTTGGGAAGACAGTTGAGGTAAGATTACTTTTGTGCAAGTGTTGATGAGACAGTTTGTGAGGGATGTTTGATGTTGTAGGTTAAAGAAATCACTCACTGAGACAATAATTTCCTGACAGCATATTCTTATTACTAGAGGGACTCTTTCTTTAATAAACTAGATATTGCAAAGCACCTTACCTACCTGAAAAGTCAAGACGTAGAGTGATATCATTCCAGGAGCTCATTAGTCAGTCTAATTCATCTACCTTGGGGGCTGGGGTGTGAACCAGTCAGGGGTGAGCTGCAGCTGCTGGCCCCTGATGGCAAGAGCCAACTGTGCTCATTGACCCCCAACTTCACCATCAAAGATCACTTACAAATCAGTTGTGACAAGACTCTTTACACAACAGTGGTCACTGAAGCTAAAATCAGGGCTTTGTATTACAGAAAGTTGTTTGAATACTTACTATCAGAACAGTAGAAACAATTAACTCTTCAGTCTTCCATCACAGTTTCCTTGTATCAGTCATTCTATGTATTACTGCTTAGTAATTAGCAAAATGGAAAGGTCTCCACCTCAGCACAAGATTATTAGCTACCCTTTTCTTCCTGCATGGAATATTCCTGTTCATTTGTTTTAGAGTTATTTTTTTCTCCTTTCATCTCCAAAACTAAACCTCTCAGACTGTTGATGATTGATTTTCTGTGAGGATAAATGATAAGAAATAACTGTTCTCATAAGAATCCCAAGGCAAAGAAGATAATATTTGACAAAGTCAGATGGCTTATAAACAAAGACCAAACTAGTAAGGTTCATCCTGTGATAACACCTTCTTCCTTCATTCTCCTGTTATTCTTATGGGAAGAAAGGTGCTGTAGAATTTCTGTTGCTTCTATGTGAGGGGTTTGTCTGTATATCTGAATGAATGAAACCAATTAGTTAATACAGCATGAAGGGAGTATAAATAAAATGGTTTTTTTTTTTTGTGATAGGTGGAAGGAGACACTATCTAGAAATTTTAGACGGTGTTTTAGGTTTTAGATATGGTCCCCATGAATAAAATTCTAGTGTCATTTTATAGCAGAGGAATTGGGTTTAAAAAATTGAATGAGAATTTGCAACACTGTCAGTTTAAATCAATAAATACAGAACTTTCCACTAAATGGCACCATATATTATGTGTATTTTATATGTGTTATTTAGGTTAAATATATTAAAAATTCTCAGCCAGGCACAGTCTCATGCCTGTATCCTCAGCGGTTCAGGAGGCTGAGGCAGGAAGATAGTGAGTTCAAAACCAGCCTCAGCAAAAGCGAGGCACTAAGCAAGTGAGTGAGACCCTGTCTCTAAATAAAATATATATACACACACACACAAAAAAAATTTGCATAATTTTCTATCACAACTTCAAAGCCTAACTTCCAAAATAAAGGGATGTGTGAAAACAGTTTGTTATCAATAATTCTCTGTACACATAATTTTTTTGATATGATGATTAAGAATGTAAATCATTAGATCTTTCCAGAGGTCTGTCTTTCCATAGTACTAGAAACCTGAATAAATTAATTAGCAGGTAGAGCTGTTAATTTTGATGTAGATGATTCTCACATCTATTTTGAAACACAATGATAAGGGATATATCACTGCTGTCTGTTTGGCAAAATCAAAATTCAAGCACTGAGGCAGACAGCTTTCCACCCTCTCCAGGCAGTGGCTGTCTTTGGGTTTTTCTCCACCTCTCACAAATGAACATCACATGGCACTGTTTCCCTAGCAAAGATGACACAAATGCGGTGAAAAAAAAAACTTACTTCCTTCTAGTTCAGGGTGGGAAAAAGGAAGAGATAACTGCCTGGAATAGCTTGGTGTCATAAAGGAGTTTTGGTATCAGTTCAGATATAGAATTCCCAATATTCCTGAATTCTTTTTTTCCCATCACCATTAAGATTCATAGAAACACAATATTCCCCTATAATATCATCTCTTCATTAAATATCCACATTCTGGGAAGCACTTTCATGAATAACTACCTTGGCTAAAGTTCAAATAACTCATTAAAAGGATTTATTTGGTCTCATGACAAAAAACAAGAGGTTAGATACCAATAGGCATGTGTTTTCTCTATGACATCCCCACAATAACACTTCATTCTCCCCCAGAACACAAACTAATCAATAATCTGAACATGTTAAAATGGTGTGAAAGACATTTACTTTTAAGGATTTATTTTAATTCTTTAATTAAATAAGGTGTGACAGCAAGAAAAATCAAGTACATTATTAATGGAGATATCACTGTAAGAAATGGGTTGATAGCCAGGCACAGTGGCATAGGTATGCAATCTCACTGACTTGGGAGGCTGAGGGAGAAGGATTACAAATTCAAAGCAACTCCACAACTTAGCAAGACCCTGTCTCAAAATAAAATTAAATTTAGAAAAAGGGCTGGGGTGTAGCTCAATGGCAAAGTGACCCTATGACCCAATCCCCAGTGCTGTGAATGAATGAATGAATGAATGAATGAATAAATAAATTGGAGAAAAAGCAGAAATTTTATTGTCTTTCTGATGGAGTTTCTCCTCTTAAGAATGTGTCAGTTATTGTTTGTACAAAATGTTATACAAACATTATTTTCTCAGCAATTTTGTTGCATAAGACACCTACAATATAATAAAGCTGTTCTATCTATTGAAAGAAAAATATAACTTACCATTATTTAGGTTTCTGATTTACCAATAAATAAAATAATTCTGTGTGTAAGTATACACACACAATCTTGTGGGGAGAGTATTTGATAAGACAGAAAAAGAATCATAAGTACCTCTTTATTCTTTTATATAAAAGATGAGATATAAACTATTGGAGAAAAGCACGTGGGTTTTGAAGTTTTATGGAGAAGAATGAAAATCTTCCTGAAAGCACAAAAGAGACAAACATCCTGGTGATTATTGCGATAACCAAAAAAGGCACATGTGCACACAGTGGAAGGGGAAGATCCGAACAGCCTGTCTTCTCATGAATAATTATCCCCTTGGCTGCTGTCAAGTCTTCACGCTTCACCCAAGGTTGCAGGGATTTCGCAGGAGCACGCAAGGAACACACACATGTGGAAAGGCAAGCACAAGCTTGCACCATGATTTAAAAATACCAAGACAGCTCTTGGAGGAAGTAAATATGAGTTTATTTTTCAACATACAAATAAATGTATCATTTTTTTAAATCCACAAAGGGAGGGGCATAAGATAACTCACTAAAAGTTTAAAGTTGTAATATCCACTACTGATAATTGTGCTTGAGATAAGCACTCATACAATATTATACAAACTTCAGAACATCAGGAAGAAAAATTATAGTTTTGGAATATTCTGAAAGTATGTATACACCTAGACTAAGAAATTTCATGTCTAGGACTTCACGCTTTTGTAGAAGTCAGCACTCTTTTTTCTTCGAAAGCCTGGTGGTAATATTGTAGTCTTTAAAAGCCACATGGTCTCAACTCTCTAGCTCTGCTATTGTAGTACACAAACTGCCTTAGACAAAGCACAAACAAATGAATGTGGCTGTGTTCTGATAAAATATGATTTGAAAAAATAGGCAGCAAGCCAGTTTGCTGACCTCTGCCCTAAAGAATTAAGCAGAGCTAGTAAGATTTATTGTACAGACATTCTGAAATTGTTATGTGTAATAACTAAGGTTTAAGTGCATCCTACATGCCAAATATAATGAAATAAATAATTATTAAAAAACCACAGAACAGGGGCTGGGGTTATGGCGCAGTGGTAGCGTGCTCGCCTAGCACGCAGGAGGCACTGGGTTCGATCCTCAGCACCACATAAAAATAAAAAACAAAGATATTGTGTCCACCTACAACTAAAAAATAAATGTTTAAAAAAAAACAAACCACAGAACAGTATATCGTTTAGTTTAAATTTTTTGATATTTTCAGAATAAATCATAAAATTATACAGATAGTGTGATCCCAATTTTATCATATGTAGTAATATATACAATGCAGATCATTAAAGAAAACATACAAAGTATTGACAACAGATTTTTTTTTCATTTTTTATTTTCTCTTCTATGCAAAATTTCTACAATTAGTAAGTATTACATTCTTAGGAAGAAACATTCTTAAATTTAAAACTAGCACAAACTAAATTTAACAAAATGTAACTAATTAAAATATTTATGTAGGTGATGAATACAATTCATTAAAAATCAGAAAAAAACATTGTGTTGGAGATTTAGTAAAATATATGACAAAATACTTGAATAAATATAAAAACAAACCAAATTAATATATAGAATGTCTTAATATGACAAAATAGTAACCTTTCCCAAAGTTAATCCCAATTTATATAATACCAAAGAAAGTCATAACTGATTTTCTTGAATCCTGACAAAGAAATAAAGAGAGACAAGATAATTTTTTAAAGAAAAAAGGTGGTTGTTCTTATCATTAGGAGACATTAAAAATCATCAGAATGTTATTATAATGAAGAAAAGGCAATACTGACACATGAGTACCCTGAATCCAAAATCAGACTCCAGCCCGTAGAAAAGTTGTGCTATGATGGGAATGTGATTATAAGTGCCAAGGATTTCATCTGAGCCTTGTGTTACCAGAAAGTAGCTATAGTTAAGAACTCCCACACCCTGCCTTTTCGCGCTCTGCATTCCCTATACACTTTTGTGTTCCAGGAATTATGTAACTGGAAAACATGTATTTGCATATTGTCCCATGAGACTTTTCTGACTTCTTCTTCATGACTCTCAGTTCACCTGCTCTATAAAACACCCAGCCACTTTCTTTCCTTTGAGATGCTCCACATTAATTGATTTTCTACCAATTACAATGGCTTGGATAAAGTCATCTCATTTTTTTTCCAGCACATTTTGTCTTTCATAAAACTCAAGTAGGAAAATGTGAATCCTTCAATATATGAGTTGGAGAAAATTGGTTATCCATTGTGAGTTACAAATGTAGCCCTTTAGCACAGTATATATATATATATATATATTTGTATAGATATTTCTATACTTGTAAAGATATTAAGTAAATAGTAAACTAAAGTCTTTAGGAGAAAATACAGAAGAATATCTTTATGACTTCTAGGTGTGAAAAAGATTTCCCTGTAAAAGAGTAAAAGTACAAACTGAAAAGAAAAAGCAATATATTTTAATATATTAAAATTTAAAAAAAATACTTTAAGAGATCCTTTAAAAATTGGAAAGCAGTGAAAAATATTGTATATGAAATTCATAGCAGAGTTTATTATATGATATACTGTAGTTATTTTATGTCAGAATTACTTTAAAATTAAAAAAATTAAGTTTAAGATTTAACCTTTGGAAATTTTACTCTCTATGGTAGAATTCTCAGATGTTACTAATCATGCCTGACTGACCTCAAGTAGCTTTCATGACTAGAATTCAATATATATATCTTAGCATCCCGATTTTAAATCTTTAAAATTAACACGTGAGGGGATACTCATCTGAATTACCACCACTTCGCACTAGTGATGGAGAATATTTTTTCAACTTAGACTCTCAAAGCCCCTGAAGGGGTGCTGTCCTACCACTGGCAGTGCAGAACCCTAGACAGTCACACAGGTCGTTTCAAGGAGAGTCTTGATAGTAGGACTCACTCTTTCAAGGTGTGTAGTGCCCCCATCTCTCCCAAGTACAGTTACAGCTCCAAAATCCAGCTTCTTTTAAAGTTTGCTTTTAGAGATAATAAAACGGTGGTATGAAAAAGGTAAGTTCTACTTTTGGAAAAATGTAGGGAAAAAGGAAAAGGAATTCAGTGCTATACAAACAACAACAACAACAACAACAAAATCAAAAAAAAAAAAACCTCATCCTTTTTTTGTATATCATTGTTTCTTCTTAGGAACACTGATGGATTTCTCATTTAATTATTCCATTGTTATCATTGTAGAAATCTGTCCAATGGAAATGTGAATGTAAGATTTTTGAAATGAAGAAACTTCCATATCAGAAGTTAAAAACATTTTTTGCCTTGTTGGCTTGAAATTGATCTTTATCCTGAGGCATATTTTCTTTAATTCTAGAAGACAGAACTTGGATTATTGAGCCTTTCAAGTCATGTGGATAGGTAAATAAGAAAAGTACTTGAGTTATCCTTGGAAAATTCTAAGTGAATAAAATAATACAAATTATGGCACTTCTCTAATAAATGTGAAGTGTCCTACTTAGTGTTATGTGTTGTGTATATCTAAAAGACAGCAGCTTTTTGTGGATACAGATATTGACCCATAAGTTAAATTCTTACCCAAAATATATGTCAATGTCTTATCCCCCTGTATGTATAAACCTACCTTACTTGTAAATAGTATCTTTGCTAAGCTAAGTTGATATTAGAGTGGGCTGGACTCGTGTTTGGACACATAAGGAAGAAAGGTGTGCATCCATGCAGGTAGGGCTTGGAGTGATGTCTGTACATGAGCCAAGGAAGTCCAAGGACTGTCAGCAGCCATGAGGAGCTGTGAAAAAGGCATGAGCCCATTCTCTTTCAGAGACTCCAGTGGGAACCAACCTCATGGACACCTCATTTTCAGAATTTTGGTTTCCATAATTATGACAATAATTTTCTTGTTTCTCCATGTACTTTGTAGTATTTTGTTATGGTAGTTTTAAGAAATAAACAAAATCCAAATTTAGTTTAGCCTTTTTTCACTTGGATTTAATTTTTTTCTGAATCTGGGTTTAGATTTTCTAATGCTTGAAATCTCTGTATGCTTTCTTTTCTCTGGTGTGCATGTGTGTATGTGTGTGTGAGAGAAATAAAGAGCTTTTATTATAATTGTTTTCATTAGATACCCAGAATACTTGCCTAGACAATACCAGTATACTCCGATCTGATTTTCTTCTCAAGTTACGCTGGTTGAAAGGCGATCAGAGCAGCTGAAATAAGGCATTGTATATGAGGTGTTATTTAATATACAAGTCAATTTGGAAACACATTGTCAGTTATTGCTGCAATCTGTTCATATGGCCCAGACAGCACTATATTCATGGAAATGGACATTACACTGTAAAGTAATGGGTATTCTCACTGCCAATCATTTTGAAAATAAGTTAAGTGGCAGGAAATGAATTTGGATTAGAATACATATTCAGTAGGATTTCAGGACATGTCTTCTTCTTGCTTCTAGAGATAAACTAAATGTGTGCCCAGTCTTCTAGGCATGAGATCAATGTACATTTTGTCTGATGTAAGATGAGCTAGGGACCACTATACAAAGGCCTATGTATAGTCAAACAATGATTTGTTTGAGAGTTTTGTTTTATGGGACCTAATAATAGCCCCTATTAGAAATGATTTTAAACTGACTTTATATTGTTATGTATGTTAGCATGGACCTTTATGAATTCTTGATAATGTTGCTTCCTGGTTGAAGGTGTGCTGTGGAAACTAGTGAACAGTAGAATTGTAAATGGCTGTGATCAGGGAAGGAAACCACATTTAGCAAATAACTTGATGTAAATACAGGAAAGTGATTGCAAAAGTAGAGATCAGGAACAGGGGCAATTGTTCTGGGGCCTCCATGAGACTTTACAGGAGAACTCTAGGTATATGGAGTGTTTGTTTAAAAGGTGTACATTTTTGAACTATTAAACAATGAGAACTGTAGCTATAATAAATTGGATATTCAAACCATGTCATTTATGTGATACAGACATAGTCTGGGAGGACACATTCTCATCTCATTGGCGATTCATAGGTGCACAACAAATGAGTCTCAGTTCATTTTTTTTTCTTTTTATTGCCTAGTTTAAGGGTAAAACAAGTAAGCAACACAAATATTGGTAAGGGGAGGGTTGAAACTTTAGTACCTGAGTTTGTGATGATTAATCTTTAAAGATTCTCTTCTATGTACATAGCTGCCACTCCTCAGTTCAGGAAATCAAATCATTTACCCTCTCCTAAGAAGGCCATGTGGATAATTTAACCAATAGGTTGGCTGAAGTGACATTGAAGGACTTGGTGACACTAAGACTTAAGAGGACCAGAATAAGAAGTTTCTGCTTATTTCCTCTCCAGTGGCTCAGATATTAATTGACCCCCATGAAACCCCCATACTTTAAGAAGGTACGGAGCAGTGTGGAAGAACACTGAAGGGCTATCTTCAACAATGCTAGACTGGCACCCAGTCAAGTTGGCACCAACTGCTATGCACTGTGAGCAAGAAATTCTTTACACTCAGCCCACGGCCCTAGATGACTACAACCCATCAAACGTGTGGGGAAGAATTTCTCAGGTGAGTCTAGTAGCCTTCCATAATCCCCAAATATAAGTTGATATTTTAAGACATTAAGTTGGTAAGAAGAAGAAGTAACTTACTAAGCCAATCCTAGGTGTCTTGGAATATTGCTGCCAAAGTCATATGATTAAAAAAAAAAAGACAGTCTTTTGTCTCATATTAAATTCAAACTGATTGCCTTTTGTCATTTTTTGACTTTTGACAATTCCTCTGGTACAAAAAAAATTGTCAAACTGTACTCTGAAAGTGATAGAATGCTGATGATCAGATGGTGGAAACTCTTCTGAATACTATCAAGCCTACAATGACACCTCAGACAAAAAATATTCTTGCAGACATCTGTCCATTCTTTATATGTGTATGGGACTTGAAAATCATTTGTAAATTTCTACCTCATTTATTTTTATATTATTTTTATAATTGAGATTACTAACTTACTGGCATTTAAATTCATTTTTAAAAAGTGTATGCAATCCAATTTAATGTAGAATCCAAAATGTGAGAGCCCTAGGCTCATTATTTGCATGATATTAATACAAACCTAAGAGCACTGTGCTGGACATAATTTATTACTTTTACTCTATTTGTTCTTGCCTCCAAACTGTCTTCCATTTTTGGTTAGCTCTGGGAATTTTTGGACTTTGTTATTCATAAAATGTTTGGAAAAACAAAGGTTAGATATGTTATGAAGGAAAAAGTGCTATGAGAACATTATAACTATCTGTGCAAACTGGAGTGTCATTCATCATTGCCAAGTTATTCACAAAGTGGCAAATTTTCTTCTTATATGAACAATATAGACTGGCAATCAACTTAATTGTAACAACTGGATGATTTTTCAGAGACTTCATCTATGATTACTTTTCCCTCAAAAATTTACATTGAATGAAAATGACACCATAGTGCCTGAAAGTATGAAGAGTAATAGACTTCAGAAAAATTATGACTCTCTAGAGACTATCTATTAAAGATCTATAAACATTGTTATAGAGAATGAACCATTTTAAAATCAGCTTTTATAAAACATTTTCATGAGATCCTCTCTATCTTCTTATGATTTTAAATTAAACTGCCTTAGAAAAATTCAAGGATTATGTGTGACACATATTTTCAATAAAATAGAGAAATGGAAGATCCCCTGATTTATAGTAGAATATTTATCAAGGTCGATTAAAAAAATTTAAGTGACAAATTTTAAGTAACATCATTTAACTCTTCACTCTTCAATCTGAAAATATATGATGACCAATGATCAAATACAATAAAATTTCAGTCAAACATAATGAAAAACATTGAAGTCTCATCTGATTTTCTTTCCTCTAATCAACCAGATATTTTTCTGGAAATAGTTCATCTTTAAATATTTGCATACTAAAATTTATTACACAGTCCTTTCCATGATTCTATAGGGAGTGAGACATGCTGGACATTAATCTTTACTTTAATTCACACTACTTTTTTTGTATGGATAAGACAAATAACATTAACGAAGTAGATTAAATTAGCTGGAACATTTTTGTGTGTGTGTGGTTAAATACAATATTTCCAACTTTTATGTAGCTTTTGCTTCAATACTGGAAATTTGTGACCTATGAATGTAATTGGTCATGTCTTTTTAAATAGGGTAATAAAATCTGTATGCAAGAAAATCTAGCCTTAAACAGCAACTTTGTTGCTTAATATAAATGATGCTGCTAGAGGAAGAGGAGTTATTTGGGGCTTACAGTTTCAGAGGTTTAGTTCATGATTGGCAGAAGGGAATGGAAGACAAAGCTGTTCAGCTCATAACAGCCAGAAAGCAGAGAGGGAGCACAGGGAGCCAGGGATGAAATATATGATCCCCAAGGGAATTCCCCAAGTCACTTCACTTGCTTCCTCTAGTCACTCACTCCTTGCCTACAGTTACCACCAGTATTTCACTAAAATTATTAATCCATCAAATAAATTAATCCACTGAATGGGTTATAGCTCTTCTAACCTAATCATATCACCTCTGAATATTCCAGCATTATCTAGCATGAGCTCTTTTGAGGAACATCTCAAATCCAAACCATAACATTCTTCTAATGGAACTTATACATTTATATGATATATTACTATATATGGTATATTTTTAGAGATATACATTATCTAAATTAAATGAGATCATTTTGTTCTCTTCTGCATGTGGCATTTTTATGAGATTAGATATTTTGTCAACATTAAGAGACACTATTTATAATTAACTATTTAAGTATGGAAGGTACAGAATATCTACAGTCAACCACCATATTGTACAACAAACACACCAGTTTATGGAAGGTATGTGAAACTATGATGATCATTGAGGTAATACTACATTATTCAACTCTGTAACTTTAAACACTCATTCTCACTAGCAAGTATTTCAGGTCAAAAATTTTGGCAAGAATCACAGGGCTTATTTCTACCCCACAGTGGTATTGGACAGGCTGATACGACCAAATCCAGATTCAAGATGGCTTCACACATGTCTGTCACCTTTGTTTTTTGGTGCAAAATAGATGGGAACTGTCTAGTACAGCTGGGCTGCTCATTTTCCTTTTGTTAAGTAAGCTCTTTCCTGTGTCTGGGGCTTTGGTTCTCTTTCACAGGACCTCTTTCTTCACTTAGTTTCTTATCACCCAGGGTCTTTCTCTCCACCTGGCCTTCTTCCACAGCAGGATAAATGGGGCTTCCTTTACACAGTGATTATAGTCTCTTGAGTGAGGACATAGAGTAACAGCCTCATAAATTTTCTGGGACTCCTCAGAAGTCCCAAAATACCATTCCCTGCATTGCATTGGTAAAAGGAAATAATAAGGCCAGGACAAATGAAAAAGTAGGGAAAAATACTCAACCTCTTGAAGGCAGGAGCAGCAAGACATGGCAAAGAGACACAAAGGGTTGATTCATGAGGTGCCATTATTTACAATCCACCAGAGGTTCAAAGAAATTTCTTAATTTCTTTTAACCTAGAAAAAAAATGTTACTTTTTGGAGAAATATTGTATGAATTAACCAATTGTCTGTTCTTTTTTGTTTTTCTGTTGTGCTTTTACACTATAAACTTAGCTATGAAAACATCTCTTTGTATCACCATTTTTAAGCTCCTACTTAAAGACTGTGGGACCAAAGCAAATTTCAGACTCCTTTATTTAAACAATAGCATTTGAAATATATTTTTACACAACATATATGGGTTCTTCACAAGTTCAGACTTTATCAAAGAGATTAGGAGGATAACACCCTTGAAGCCTAGGGATTCTCTCCCTCCCCTACTGTCAGTCAGGCTGAGTTCCTCTTGCAAAGAAGTTTACTAACATGTATGCCATGATGGGAAAGGACATCGTTCTCTATTCAAAATAACAAAACTCCAGTGGACCAACAAACAAGTTATGAAAAATGTGAAGGCTTTTAAATCAGAAATCTTAAAACAGAATAAATGAAATTGCATATAAAAAAAGAAGATACAGGAATATTTAGAAAACTTTACTGGTTTCATTTTTTATCTCTATTGTTGCTACTGCATACCACATATAGATTTGGGGCTATTTCCTAAAATCCTGTTATAGTCTCCATACTTTTTCTTCTGAACTTCAGCCAGTGCTTCTCTTTTTCTAACTTTCTCTCTCTCTTGCTTTTTTATAAGTTTAAAATAATTATCATAATATTTTATTAAAACTCAAAGTTCAAGAAGAACTTCATTTATTCATGGCATTAATTCAGTGAAAAATAACCCTTCATCTCACAGAGTCTCTACAGTGCAATGAACAAATAAACATTAAACTAAAGTGCAACTTGATAACTACAACTATTATATTAATGTACTAAGCAAAAGCAGGAAAAAAAATACATTTGGTGCAAAGGATTTGGGCAGTGCCAATACATATTTGTCATAGACAGGAACTCACAGAAAGGGTGTCAATAGATATACCTCCAGCTCTTTCTTCTTTACAACCTATCAAAAACATGTATATGTTAGGAACTAGGAAAACTTCACAAGCTGTGCTCCTGTACACCAGGGTAAGATAATGATGACAACATGAGTTCAGATAAAGGCAGTGGAAAGAAAATCAGGTAACATTCTTATTTAACAAAATTGCAATGCATATATACTAAAAACATAATTTTAGCATTTCTTAAATTTAACTTATTTTAAATACATTTTTAAAAATTTTTGGTTGTTAGGATAAACTGAACTTTCCTCACTCTCAGAACTGGTGTTTGCACTTATATTCTGGAATAGGTAGAGGTGGTACTTACATAAGAGCAAGTTATTTAGGGAAGAGGGGTTATAAAGATCTCAGTGATCAAGAAGCACCTTTCCTCCCAATGCCATTATTTCTTTTTGGGCTCAGCTTTGTACATCCTCTATGCCTTCCTTGAGGTTCCAGAGCTGCGAGATGATGGGTGGTGATACCAAGTGTTCTTGCATTTCTCTCTACTGGGATATATTCATACAGTTTCAGTAGCATAGTCCAAATAACAACAGAAAATATTTCATGCAATTGAAGTTCTCTTAAGCTATGCTCTTTCGGCTAATTTAGTAATATTCTTGGAAAAGTAGAGAATTTTGCATGCTCACCAAGGCCATTGGAATATTCCAGGATGTCTTAGGACTTGTGTGAATTGATATTCCATGACCAGTTCTTCTATTGTACTTTGACTGCCACAATTGTGTGAGGAAACATTTAAAGGTGTGTTGCTCACTAGATTATCACAGGCAATGAAATAAAGATCTTTATGCATTTGGATCCCTAAATCTCTCTCTAGGCCTTATAGCCTTCAGTGGGTTTGACATCAGGATGACTATTGAATACTTTTTCAGGGGAAGATGATTGTGGTGACTGCTATTGTTCTTCTCCTTTACTTTCCTCCTCCCTTTCTTGAATCGAACACCTTTTTTTTTTTTCAGTGTCTAACTAATCACCATTGATCTATCTATTGCTTGGGTGGCACTGGAGTAAGTATCTTATAATGTAGATAACAGATATTTTACATCCGCAGATATTTCCCTGATATTATCACTTCCACCTCTGCTTTGGACCTTAAGCTCAATATTTTGCACTGTCTTCTTGAAATTTTTGCATCAACAGTTCTACCTTAATATTGATAGCATTTATTAGCTTCCTAAGACAAAAAGAAGTGGGCTCTTGGTCAGAGGGAGCAGAACTGAGGCTATAGTGCAAAAGGAATGAACAAAAATTCATTGGAAAATTCTTTATAATATCAGTCTGGCCCAAATGCTTTGAGAGGAGAATGAATTTGGTCAACAGTATTTGAATGTAGTGGATGAAAGAATAAAAAATGAAATATGACCTCAAGTGGCCTGAGGATGCTCCTTAGTAAAATGAACAGCAAGAAAGAGCAGATTTTGGAAAGATGAAGCGCTAATCCAGAGCTCATATCACAGTGTTTTGTGAATAACTCTGTCAGCATTTGAGATTGTTGTCATTTAGTGTACTGCTAACCCCACAAACAAGTAGTACAAAGGTTGTGTGTGAGAAAAAAAGTAGGAATCCATTCACCTGGCTTTGTGGGCCTCAAATGCTAAACATCACACATTACATGATGTTTTTTTTAGATTGTTTTCTGTATTTCTTTATAAATTCTGGGGTAAAATTTGACAATATAGGCAAAGAATTCCCAAGACTCTGAGGCAAATATTGGAACCAGTACTAGATTCTCTAAGGTCTGCTTGTTCATGGGAGATCTGTCTGGAAGAAATGAGATTAAATCAATACATTTTTTTAAAAGACTAAAAAAATGTCATACATCATTTTCTAAAATAATACGAATTCTAGCAGAGACTATTAGTAATTTTTCAACATCTGCTCTCCCTTTTCCATATTCATGCTTATAAAGTTGCCTATTTTTATCTGACTACCCTAAAACACCCATGCATTTCATAATTGCCCAACATCTCAGGCCTGCAACTAAGTTCTCCCCTTTGAGATGTAAGGAGAGGTTTCAGTGTGTTCCTCTTGCTTACCTTACTTAACGCTTAGCTGGAAGTTCTGCTTCGTCTCTTCTTCATCATTCTTCCTTAAGCAAAATAGCTGGAAAGGACCCATCTTCCTGGATTACAAATTGACCTTCAGATTGGACTATGAACAGCACAGAACAAGACAGGTGGATTCTGGTATTCTAATGACATTGAGAGCTACATTGTCATATCATCTCCAGACAAATTCCTGTGGAATTGTTTTAAAGAGAAACAGCATTCTTTCTTGATTAAGCTACTACCTTTTGGATATCTGTTTCTACAAGTCAAAACTAACCCTGAATGCTACATGAAATTACTATTTCCTTTTTTCAAGACAAATTGGACCTGAGGCAGAAACACCTGCAACACAGGTAGAAATGTGTTAAACATTAGCAAAATCTGACTGCTGGATCTCCTTTCTTCCCTTCCAGAGATCGATTCTTCATTCACACATTAAGCCAATTTCTTTGAGAATCGCTATCTTTTGTTGATTTCCCTGGAATCCTATCTCTCTACCATGACGCCTTTCTCTATCTTGCTGATATAATATAGATCAGAACTTAGATCTACATATCCTTATATGCTTACATGCCTTTGCTTATATCATCTCAAAATAAATCATATTTAAGGTATTTTGCTATTTGTATGGGTTGACTTTCCTCCCAAACCCTGAAATCTGTGCCATCAAAGATTTCTATATGCAAATTATTTGAAACAATGGATATTTTGCTGGTGTGGTTTTGTTGTCTCCTTGAAAGCTTTTAAGCAATATAGTGTGACCACTTGGAGGTCTTACCATTTGCTAGTTATTGATCATAGACAAATCACTTATCAACTAACCCTCCTTATTGTTTGCTCAAATATAAAATAGAGATATTAATGAAAATAAAATTAAATAGTCCATGTAACAAAGTAGGTGAGTCTGCTAGAATAAGGACACTATATATACACTAATAGAAAATACTAGTGGATTTTTTCCCTCTTCGCATTCTTAAAAAGAAAATTAAAATCTGCTATTTCTTAGACAACATGACATACATTAATTCATTTATTCAACAAATATTTTATGCCAAATGTCGGAAATAGCAGACAAACCTGGCCTCCACCATCACCATCTTCTCGTTTGTTTATTATTTTCATATAGAATTCACTAACCAAATAAATCCTTAACATTACTGGCTTGATGTTCTTTCAGGTGTTATATGTTTTTCTTATGTTTCTTTTCTTATTTTCATACTGTCTCATGGCAGTCTTCTAAGTAAACAGTGCCTTACTCTTTACTTGCTTTGTCATTTTTCTAGGTATATGTTTGTGACTACATAGTGCTTTAAGGATATTTGATTAAAGGTAACTGATGATGAGGTGATATTTTATAAATAAAAGAGAGATTTGCAATACTGATCTGAAAGATTTTTTTTATATTCATTTTATAAAAACTGAGTTTCTAGTAAAATCTTTGACTACGTAATATTTTTGTTTCTATTTATTTCTGAAAAAAAAATTGACCAAAAGTGAATCATTTTAGAAACATGGTTTGGGTATTATAGATGAAAGGGATTTCAAAAATCTGAGTGGTCTCTTCTCACTCAGTGATTTAGCATAAGGCAGGGGTGTCCATTAGGACATGCTCAGTGCTTATACAATTGCCATCCCATAATCTAGACTCCAACCCAGGAGTGTGTCTTCCTTCCATTCCCTTCCCACCCTACTTACACAGCTAGCTCTTCATACCTTATATCATAGCCTTCCCACCAAAAAAATTATTTACCTCTTATTGCCAAATTTCTTCTCCTGTCCTAGATAAAGACATTGTATCATTAGATTTCCTTGTCAATGAAAACAAATTTTTTTCTGTTAAACTTCATTTTTAACATCTATGTTTCCTGCCTCACTCAATGAAAGAAGTAAGTAAAGTATAAAAATCTCTATCATTTCCTTGAAAATAGTATCAGAAAAGAACTAAAAATCCCAAAGGACATCACAAAATTGGTACCCTAAAAATTATTCTAGTTGAGATGATGAAGTAAGTCCATTTATTAAAAATCTGCAGCATATCACATTATGCTGTATAAATCAACATAATGTGATGTGATCTGACATCAAGTTTAAAAAGTGCCTTTTCTGCTTCTGCTCAGACCATATGTTCAAATTATTAAAAATATCCACAAATGCTTTTTTTCCTTTAAGAAACTCAAATTTATCTCAAATCATCCTGACTTAAGTATTATTTGACCATAAAGCTATTTTCTTCTCTTGACAGTTTATTATACATTATTTTCCAGACAATATTTTAATCTTTGACCAGAAAGCTTTCATACAATAAACACACATATTCATAAGAAGTAAACTGTCAAAAAGTAAGGTTTTTGTATAATGAAGAAATATAACTTATTTAGAAATTATTCACTTGTCATATCAAGTGTTCCTTATAGTAGTAGTTTCTGATTATTCTAATTTATATTGGACTTTTACTATCTAAATATGAGTCATTGAATATGTAAATATGAGTGCCTATTCATTGTCACTAATTTTGACCTGAATTCTGTTTACTGAGCAATCTCTAAAAATCTGCTCACCCATGGGTAAATAGAAGCTAAAGTTTCTTTTAAAAAATATTATCCCATGCAATTTATGGGAAAACAGCCAAGTTGGCAAGTGTAAAAGCACACACACACACAAACCCTGGAACATCTTGACTAGGTTGATGACATGACAGCATTGTAGTATACTACCAGCTGGGAGCTGGCTGGGATTCAGAAATGGACTCAAGACAGTAGAAGCGCAATGCAAGAGGAGCCTGCTCTCCACTAGCCTGCCTGCTTTGTTAAAACCAGCAAGACGACCATTTGCTACGCCAGCTTTCTCTCACTCTGCCCTTAGCTGATTTCTTGTCGGCACCAGAAAAATGTGACATAAGGGGATACAATAGCATGTGAAGTGATACTGCACAATCTGCTCAAGCTGCCATTGCAGTCTCCAGGCTGGTTTCCCACCTTGCTCTAGATCTCCCCTGAGCTGACGCAAGCACAGAGTTCCTGTGGTCCTTGGAGGTGGCTCCATTCTTCTAATAAACCAAAGAAGGGAAGGTAGAGGAAAGGGAGGGAAAGGACAGGGGAGCCACTACAAGTTACTTGATTCACCATTATTTTTTGAAAATAATGCACAATAGAATGTGAGGTAAAAATTTGAAAAAATAAAATATAATGCCACAAAAGATCATTTATGAAGATTTTGGAAGATCGGTTTTACCTTTTTAAGCTTGCTGCATTTCTGAGTGTTTCTTATTTTTAAAGCTGATTCAGAGAATGCTGAAAAAGCAAAAAAAGGCCATGCATGTAGTATTTTCAGTCCAACCAGCAACATAATGCTCTAAAAAACTTACAAGATAGCCCTTTCCCACCAGATTTGCAGTTCAAATTTGCAAACACCAGAATTTTCATAGTTTTGATGAAGTTCAAGTAAGCATCCTGCAAACTTCGGTATTTGGACCAGTGTGAAAATAGCACCATTTTTTAAAAATTCACCAGCACTAATTACCTTAATATTTTAAAATAATAAATACTGATCTGTAAATTTTCCTAGGGGGGAAAAATCTGAAGCTCCCATAAGAAATAGCTTTTTATTAATATCTTTGAAGCATCTTAAAATGGGGTATTATTATCTCAGAAATCTTTGTATCCTGTTTGGGCAGAGAAATTAAGTACCTGGATCACTGATACAGCAGGGGAATTTCAGAAGTCCTTTGATGGGAGATAAGTATAACTGTAATGAATTTAAGAGTTCTTTTTTCCCCTTATACTTCCTTTCTCAGCTTATATTGCAGCATCTCTGGTCATCAGGAAAATGATAAAAATAGTGTAAATTTCTTAATAGCTAAATGAAACCTGAAACAAACCTACAAATTTAAAAATCTGTAACACAAAGCATAAAGAAAAATTAACTACCTTCCAGTATTCCTTTAGAAATGACAACTCCTTGTCTAGCAATAATAATAAAGATTGAAAAAGTTTATGCTTTTATTTAATACTTAAGCATTCCTTTAAAATTCTACTTTTACTAATTCTTTATGCTTGGTCAGACATGGGAAATAAAATGTTGAAAATCTCACATGCACTTTTACAAATGTTTGGCATACAGTAACTATTTTATTTGCTCAAAACGTTAATTAAAACATATTTTTAAATGTGCATAGTAAAATGGATTCTAATTGCCTTGAGTTTGAAATAAAGAACTGTCCTAAATTTGAATGTTGTTATTCCTCAAAAGAGCAACTCTTGGTACCTGTGCAAACTATCGACTTTGTCAGCCTACGCTCAATTCTCATCTCTCAACTTAGACCTTCTTTTGGTAGTGATTTTTCTGATGAAAATTGTGTTTTGGTTAACCTCTTCTTTATTTATATCCTGTTTATTATATTTCTCTTTTGCTATCTCAGCTGATGGCATGATTTCAATAATTCGGTTTTAATTTCTTATAATTTCAGGATTCAAAATAGATAATCAGAAAAAAAAACAACATCATAACAGTGAGTGATAGCTATGATCTGTTGATTACTTATTAAATGTATTGACTTGTGCTTGATATTTCACCTATGTGTTCTCATTTAATTCTTGTAATAATCCCATACAGCAGGCATCTTTATTTAAGAAATGAGCAAACTAAGACTTAAATAGTTGAAATAAATTTGGCAACATTATAATGAATAGTAAAATCAAACTAAAAACTTGATCTAACTGTAATACATGTACTTATCAGCATTAATTTACCCTTTTCCTTTATTCATCATCATTGGGTCTTATGAAATGTAAGTGCAGATCATAAAAATTGAAAATATATCTTGTTTAGTCATGAAGCATAGTTTTAATATCTTGTACCAATTTTCTCATGATATATGCAGACTTACACCGATCGACTTCCTGATTGTACACTGTGATAATGCTGACAAATTTATGTGAGAAGGTACAACTTTACAGTAAAAACTCAGATATTTTAAAAGTTTATTTGTTTTTATATAATTCAACTTAATTTCTAACTTGAGCTCTCACTAATTTGTAATAGCAGAAAATTTTATTTACTTAATTCTGATTTATCATGGCCTTAGTAATTTCTCAGTCATAAACTTGTAATCAAAGTGGGATATGCTCCTGTGCTTGAGAGTGAACTGGACTTTATAACTATTTTTCAAAGGGGAGAAATAAGAAAACAAAGGCAACTTCATAGTGAATAAACATTCAAACACCTAACCATTTGGTCAATTGAGGTTATCAACCAGAGATGAGTTCTGTTGATATTAAGCATTGTGATATGATGGGAAGGACAACACATCTCTGTGGTATTCTTCTCAAAAACCATGATAAACCATCAGATAAACTCAAATCAAGAGGACAGCTACAAAATACCTGATCATGACTCCTCAAACCTATCAAATTCATAAATAAAGGGAAAACTGAAAAATTGTCATAAATCAGAGGTGGCATGACAATGAATTGCAAAGCAGTATTGTGGACAAGACCCTGGAAAAGAAAAATAACATTAGTGAAAAGAGTGGATGACATCAATGTAAAATTTTTGATTCGGTTGATAATGTTGTATCAGTGTTTGATTCTTAGTTTTGACAAATGTACCATGGTTTTATAAGATTTGTACACTAGGAAAAGTTGGGTAGAAGGTATACAGAGATACTATTTTTTCAATAACTTTTCTATAAATCAAAAATTATTACTAAAAATTTTTTAAATAATTGGACTGTTCACACCTATACATGTTCAAAATGCTTTAGCTGAGGTGTAGGAAGAAACTATGAGCCATCCTTAATGACAAACTATGAAATGGACAATTGCCACTTGCCGAGGGAGAAGGGTAGGTCCACCAGGTGGGCAGGATACCCTCATTCCTTTTTTATATAGCAGTATATTGTGAAGTGTGGTTTCTGAAGATCTATGTATCATCTCTAAGTATTTTAAAGTAGATATCATGAGGGAAATCTTGCATACATATAGAGATGATTCACATATTTAATGAGAATATACTTAAAGGAGTTATCATAAAGTTATATATATTTTCCTTCACAAATAATTATTTTAAAATTTGTACTTTTAATGTTTTTCTAGGAGACAAGCAAGAAGACAGCTTTTATTGTATTTAGTAAATTCTAGTGTTAGTACAGAATTTTTATCTACTTTATAGAATGATCACTATTTTTAGCTTTATTTTAGCTTTTTAGAATAGTCATGAATCCACAAATAAAATATTTACATATTTCTGACCATACATAAATAGCTTCAATGGGGTTGTGTTAAAATGGACCTTTAGAAAAGACTATCTGTTAAAGATAGTTATCTAAAAATCCTCACTTTATAATGAATTAGAAAGTAGTTGTCCTTCAAAGAACCTCCTGCTTTGGAGAGAACATTTTGAAAAGCAATAATTATGAATGTGTCCATTTTTATATAAAGATGTTTCTGAAAAAAACATCACCCATAAAAATTTTTGTATTACTATACTTTAAAATTTAGGAATTCTAATAATCTAAGCTGAATGCAAATATTTGAAATGAATCTTTGTGAGTGACTGAACAGATTTTATAAAGATATGAAAATATAGTACTTTCTAACTTGAAAGAACAACTGATGAACATCACAGAAGCTCAAAACCTAGCCAAATTCACAAAATATTTGCATTATTAGTGGGTAAGAGTGAAACATGAGTTTCAAGATTTTGCAAATGTAGGCAATATGCATTGCTTCCACTTAGATCTTTGAATTTTTTTCCACTTGACTTTTCTGATAATGACAGTCATTAAACCAATAAGCAGAGAGTCTCAGTAAACAGAACTTACAACCAGATCTGCAAATTGTTCTAGCATAAAGTTTTTAAATCAAGATTTTCATAGTGATGATGTACATTTAATCATCTCAAGCACAAATTTTAATAAAATTTTAAAATTTTAAGCAACACAGATAGAGTAGAATAACATTTTGTAAAAAAAAAAAGTTTTTATTTCATCCTTATCTCATCCATTTTAATTTTGTTTTGTATATGTTAATATAACACAAACATATGACTATAGTAATGCATGACTACCTTGTAAAGATTGTTTTAGAAGCATATCAAGAAGTAATTGGAAAGCTTATTCTTTAAAAAAAAAGAAAAAGAGGGAGAGTAAGAACAACTATTTTTGCTCAGCCTGGGCTATGTACTGGAAAGATTGCTACAAGTTCTCCACTCTGCTTCCCAACCCCAAGCAGATTCACTATAAAGAGGAGTATGTAGACAGTCAGTTGTGAATGTTGCTTAACCTGTTTTTAACTCTTATTCTTCCACTGTTGATGGAGAAAAAGAATAGAAGACTGGAGTCTGTTGTGCTATGTATCCCTTCAAAGTTTTCCATCTTACATCACCTACTGAAATTACAAGTAAATATCAGAGTTGATTATTATCTTTTCACCTTCCAATTTTTTTCAGAGGATAATAGCAGCCCTGTATCTACCATTTAATGGAGTGGCCATTGGAAACAACAGAATTTATCTGCTGTTAAGGATGCTATGTTTTCATCTCATTGGTATTTCAGATAAGAAATAACCACTATAAGATTATATATGGAGTAAACTATGTCTTGAGGCAGGTATACCTTGGATGATTCATGAAGAAATGTATTCCTGCATTTACAAGGCTGCCTCAGCTAACCCCAGGGCATGGAACCAAAGGGCAGCCAGGCATTAGGGTATTATGAACTGGAGTGAGTGTGCTTTAATACAAAAGAAAATCATCATGCAAGCTGCACGTGCCAATGTGGCACAGATTTTAAAGAATGAACCCTCAGGCCCTGAAAAAATTAATGAGTTCTGCCTCTCCTTTCTGTGACCTTTTAGTTACATTTTCATGGGAATTTGTTTTCTTTGCTTTAGTCTGAGCTGTTCTGAAGAGAGTCACAGTGGGATAGTGAATCTGCAAAAGTACTCTCACGGCACAGATTTTGCAATCTACCACTGAGTTGCTATCTCTTGAGTAATTGAAGGTCCTGAACGAGGCAAATTCACACAGAAGTCAAATATTGTCTTAAAACTCTGAAGAACAGTTCTTCCTAGTCCTTTTCTTCTTTGAAGGTATATTTTTCTATAAAGAGCCTATTCCAATAATTATCAATATTTTTCCCATCTTTCAAACCCCGTTTTCATTAAAAGTTAGATTAATCACTCATTATGTCCCAAGGCAGCAGCAGTGGACCAACTGTCCAAAATGTAGCCTAAAAATCAGACCTCATCACTTAAGATATTTGTGCTGCAGTCTTCTTTTCCTTAACAGGTTATGACGTGTTCCTTGATTCAGGTCCAGCTACACAACTTGTGTTCCACTCTCTGCTGGACTCTGCACCTTCACCCTGCTCCTCAGCCCATGAACTTTGAGTTGGAATTGATCCCTTCCCACATCCACACTGGGTACCTACATGATATGTGTTTCTTGGCTAGTTTCAATTTTCCCAAAGACTGGCTCCTGGGTATATAGTAATTTAGGGCTAAGTGAATAGACTCAATTCTTTCTACACAGCTGGTGGAGGGGTGGGCTTGGAAACTTAATTTTCCCAGTTAACATAAAAAGAGCACATCTTTTTGTTGATTTGTATGTCCTGTGGATGTGATGCTTAGTCAGCTCCCAAGGTTATTCAGAGATGTTCAACTGGCTATGGCAATATTAAAAATATCTAATATTTTTTAAATTCTTTCCTTCCTAACATTCCATATCCTGCAACAAAACCCTTAAACTACCAGGAACTTTGACATAAGCTGGTTTAATGAACCCAACACCATAGTAAATCACAATTTTTACAATATAGAGAGGCATAGGAAAACTATGAAATATATTTTCTATTTTTTGTCTGTCTTCATGAAATTATTCTGTTTGAAGTAACTTGACTTATCCTTCAATTCTTCTAATTTTTTGAAGGATTTAGAAAATAGAAAACCAAAACCACAATGTGAATTAGAAATAATAAAGGAAAAAAGCAAAGTGGGTAATATAAATTTGAGATAAAGGTATGGTTAGTTTAAAAATACTATACATGTATACATATGCTTGAGGCAAATTATACTTTTTTAAGCCAGAAAGGTAAATTTGTTTTATATAATTTTGTGTGTGTGTATGTGTGTGTGTGTGTGTGTGTGTGTGTGTGTGTGATATTGGTGTTTGAACCCAGGGTTGCTCTACCACTGAGCTATACCCCAGCCACCACCCCCATTTTTAACTATTTTTCTTTCTTTCTATTTTTTTTTTTTTAACCAGGGATTGAACTCAGGGGTACTCGGCCACTGAGCCACATCCCCAGCCCTTTTTTGTGTTTTATGTAGAGACATGGTCTCTGAGTTGCTTAGCGCCTCGCCGTTGCTGAGGCTGGCTTTGAACTCGCGATTCTCCTGTCTCAGCCTCCCAAAGTGCTGGGATTACAGGCGTGCACCACCGTGCCCAGCTTATTTTTCTTTTTGAGAAGGGATTTTCTTCGCTAAATTGCCCAAGCTGTACTCAAGTTTGCAATCCTCCTGCTTCAGTCTCCTTAGTTGCTGGGATTACAGCTGTGCACCACTACACCTGGCTGTTTTATATAAATTGAAAGGCTTATATAAATTTGAAGAAGTCTATCTCCAGTACTGTATTGATAAAAATTCTTCACTACATCGTAATTCTTCAGAAATATACACTTGAATAGTACTGATACTTTCTTTTGTCCAAAAAGGAAAGTAAGTGTAGGTGTAAGATACTGGAAGACAGGTCTTGAGTTTCTACTTATCACTGATAGTCCATTGTACACTAAGTGGCCTTGGAAGATAGATAGTGTCTCTCTCAGGAGCAAAGGACGGATTATATACCACGCAGTTTAATAAAGTTAATGTCTCACTCTGGGGTAAAGGGCAGCCAGGCTTATTGACCAGTACACAAGACTTTTGTTTCCTACACTGGGAGTTCCTTTTCCTATAATAGGACACAGTTTGTGTCCAGACATTATCTGACCCTTTTTGCACGGCCCTGTGGCAACTGGGCTTCAGGGAACAAATCCTACCACTCTGGCTCCTGCTGTTGCTGTTAATGATAATCTTGTTTCTCTCTCATCCAGGAGTCTGATGTCTCTACAGCCAGGCATGAAACTCACAAATTTGGTCTCACTGTAAGCAGGGTGAAATTTCAGGCACTTTACAGATCCTGACATAGTAGTATGGATTCATTTTTATTGTTATGTAACATATTATCAAAATGTAGCAGTTTAGCCGGGCGCGGTGGCTCAAGCCTGTAATCCCAGCACTTAGGGAGGCTGAGACAGGAGAATTGCGAGTTCAAAGCCAGCCTCAGCAATGGCGAGGCGCTAAGCAACTCAGTGAGACCCTGTCTCTACATAAAACACAAAATAGGGCTGGGGATGTGGCTCAGTGGTCGAGTGCCCCTGAGTTCAATCCCCAGTACCAAA